>LR755240.1:7347-37688 GCA_902729485.2 Mus minutoides | reverse complement strand
ATGTGGAGAAAGAGGAACACTCCTCCATTGCTGGTGGGATTGCAAGCTTGTACAACCACTCTGGAAGTCAGTCTGGCGTTATCTCAGAAAATTGGACATAGTACTACCAGAGGATCCAGCAATACCTCTCCTGGGCATATACCCAGAAGATGTTCCAACTGGTAAAAAGGACACATGCTCCACTATGTTCATAGCAGCCAACCCAGATGTCCCTCAACAGAGGAATGGATACAGAAAATGTGGTACATTTACACAATGGAGTACTATTCTGCTATTTTAAAAAATGAATTTATGAAATTCTTGGACAAATGGATGAATCTGGAGGACATAATTCTTAGTGAGGTAACCCAATCACAAAAGAAGTCATTGGTTATGCACTCACTGATAAATGGATATTAGCCCAGAAACTTAGAATACCCAAGATACAATCTGCAAAACACAAGAAAATCAAGAAGAAAGATCAGCGTGTGGATACTTCATTCCTCCTTTGAACAGGAAACAAAATATTCATGAAAGGAGTTACAGAGACAAAATTTAGAGCTAAGATGAAAGGATGGACCATACATAGACTAACCCACCGGGGATCCATCCCATAATCAGTCACTAAACTCACACACTATTGCATAGGACAGCAAGTGCTTACTGAAGGGACCCTGATATAGCTGACTCCCACACAAGTGGATGCTCATAGTCATCCATAAGAGGGAGCACAGGGCCCACATTGGAGAAGCTAGAGATAGAACCCCAGGAGCTGAAGGGTCTGCAACCCTAGAAGAGGAACAACAATATGAACTAACCAGAACCCCCAGAACTCGTGTCTCTAGCTCCATATATAGCAGAAGATGGCCTAGTCAACCATCATTGGGAGGAGAGGTACCTTGGTACTGCAATCTTTATATGCCCCAATACAGGGGAATGCCAGGGCCAAGAAGTGGGAGTGGGTGGGCAGGGAAGAAGGGAGAGGGGAGGGGGGAGGGGACTCTCGGGATAGCAATTGAAATGTAAATTAAGAAAAGATCTAATAAAAAAATTGAAAAAAATCTATCCAGAGGAAGTGGGTCAAAGGTGGCAAGAGTGGGGCCGCACTTCCTGTTCATTTTTGGCCTCCTGTATGCTGCTGCAATGTGACCAGCCACTCTCCTGCTCCTGTCACCATGGTTTTTCTGCTCCAATCCATTTCTTCCTCACTATGGCAGCCTGATTTTTCAAAATCCAATGCAAAATAAACTCTTCCTCACTCAAAAAAAAAAAACCCAATTACTGTTCCTTAATATCTCTTAATATCAATTGACTCAATTCCCCGATAAAAAGACATAGACTATCAGACTGGCTACACAAGCAGGACCCAACGTTTTGCTGCTTACAGGAAACACGCCTCAGGAAAAAAGACAGACACTACCTCAGAGTAAAGGGCTGAAAAACAATTTTCCAAGCAAACGGTCCGAAGAAAAAAGCTGGGGTAGCCATTCTAATATCGAATAAAATAGACTTTCAACCCAAAATTATCAAAAAGGACAAAGGGGCACTTCATACTCATCAAAGGCAAAATCTTTCAAGAGGAACTCTCAATTCTGAATATCTATGCTCCAAGAAACCTTAGTAAAGCTCAAAACACACATTGCATCTCACACAATAATACCGGGAGACTTCAACACCCCACTCTAATCAATGGACAGATCCTGGAAACAGAAACTAAAAAGAGATTCAGTCAAACTAACAGAGGCTATGAAACAAATGGACTTAACAGATATCTACCAAATATTTCATCCTAAAACAAAAGGATATACCTTTTTCTCAGCACCTCATGGCACCTTCTCCAAAATTGACCACATAATTGGCCACAAAACAGGTCTCAACAGATTCAAAAATATTGAAATTGTCCCATGCATCCTATCAGATCATCATGGACTAAGGCTGTTCTTCAATAACAACATAAGCAGCAGAACACCATCATTCACATGGAAACTGAACAACATTCTACTCAATGATACCTTGTTCAAGGAAGAAATAAAGAAAGAAATTAAAGACTTTCTAGAGTTTAATGAAAAAGAAGCCACAACATACCCAAACTTATGGGACACAATGAAAGCATTCTTAACAGGTAAACTTATAGCTCTGAGATCCTACAAAAAAAAATGGAGAGAGCATACACTAGTAGCTTGGAAGCACATCTACAAGCTCTAGAACAAATGGAAGCAAATTCACCTAAGAGGAGTAGACGGCAGGAAATAATCAAACTCAGGGGTGAAATCAACCATGTGGAAACAAATAGATCTATTTAAAGAATCAATCAAACCAGGAGCTGGTTCTTTGAGAAAGTCAACAAGATAAATAAACCCTTAGCCAGACTCACTAGAGGGCACAGGGACAGCATCCTAATTAACAAAATCAGAAATGAAAAGGGAGATATAACAACAGATCCTGTGGAAATTCAAAACACCATTAGATCCTTCTACAAAAGGTTATATTCAAAAAAATTGGAAAATCTAGAGGAAATGGATAACTTTCTAGACAGATACCAAGTACCAAAGTTAAACCAGGATCAGATTAATGACCTAAACAGTCCTATATCTCCTAAAGAAATAGAAGCAGTCATTAATAGTTTCCCAACCAAAAAAAGCCCAGGACCAGATAGGTTCAGTGCAGAGTTCTATCAGACCTTCAAAGAAGACCTAATTCCAGTTCTTCTCAAACTATTCAACAAAATAGAATCTGAAGGCACACTACCCAATTCATTCTATGAAGCCACAATTACTCTGATACCTAAACCGCATAGAGACACAACAAAGATAGAGAACTTCAGACAAATTTCCCTTATGAATATTGACGTAAAAATACTCAACAAAATTCTCGCTAACCGAATCCAAAAACACATCAAAACGATCATCCATCATGAACAAGTAGGCTTCATCCCAGGAATGCAGGGATGGTTTAATATACGGAAATCCATCAACGTAATACACTATATAAACAAACTCAAAGATAAAAACCACATGATCATCTCCTTAGATGCTGAGAAAGTATTTGACAAAATCCAACACCCTTTCATGATAAAAGTCTTGGAAAGATCAGGAATTCAAGGCCCATACCTAAACATAATAAAAGCAATCTACAGCAAATCAGTGGCCAACATCAAACTAAATGGAGAGAAACTGGAAGCAATCCCACTAAAATCAGGGACTAGACAAGGCTGCCCACTTTCTCCCTACCTATTCAATATAGTACTTGAAGTCGTAGCCAGAGCAATTTGACAACAAAAGGAGGTCAAGGGGATACAAATTGGAAAAGAAGAAGTCAAATTATCGCTATTTGCAGATGATATGATAGTTTATATAAGTGACCCCAAAAACTACACCAGAGAACTCCTAAACCTGATAAACAGATTCAGTGAAGTAGCTGGATATAGAATCAACTCAAACAAATCGATGGCCTTTCTCTATACAAAGGATAAATGGGCCGAGAAAGAGATCAGGAAAACATCACCATTCACAATAGTCACTAACAATATAAAATATCTTGGTGTGACTCTAATGAAGAAAGTGAAAGATTTGTATGCTAAGAACTTCAAGTCTCTAAAGAAAGAAATTGAGGAAGATCTCAGAAGATGGAAGGATCTCCCATGGTCATGGATTGGCAGAATCAATATAGTAAAAATGGCTATCCTGCCTAAAGCTATTTACAGATTCAATGCAATCCCTAGCAAAATTCCAACTCAATTCTTCAAGGATCTAGAAAAGACAATTTTCAAGTTCATCTGGAATAACAAAAAAACCTAGACTAGCAAAAACTCTTCTCAACAATAAAAGAACCTCTGGTGGAAATGCCAGGCCTGACCTCAAGCTGTACTACAGAGCAATTGTAATAAAAACTGCATGGTACTGGTACAGCAACAGACAGGTAGATCAATGGAATAGGATCGAAGACCCAGAAATGAATCCACATACCTATGGTCACCTGATCTTTGGCAAGGGAGCTAAAACTATCCAATGGAAAAAAGACAGCATTTTCAACAAATGGTGCTGGCACAACTGGCAGCTATCATGTAGAAGACTGGGAATTGATCCATTCTTATCTCCTTGTACTAAGGTCAAGTCTAAGTGGTTGAATGATCTCCACATAAAACCAGAGACACTGAAACTTATAGAGGAGAAAGTGGGGAAAAGCCTTGAAGATATGGGCACTGGGGAAAAATTCCTGAATAGATCAGCAAAGGCTTGTGCTGTAAGATCAAGAATTGACAAATGGGACCTCATAAAGTTGTAAAGCTTCTGTAAGGCAAAAGACACAGTCAGCAAGACAAAAGGCCTCCAACAGATTGGGAAAGGATCTTTACCAATCCTAAATCAGATAGGGGGCTGATATCCAATATATATAAAGAACTCAAGAAGGTGGACACCAGAAAATCAAATATCCCCATTAAAAAGTGGGGCACAGAGTTAAAAAAAGAATTCTCAACTGAGGAATACCGAATGGCTAAGAAGCACATGAAAAAATGTTCAACATCTTTAATCATCAGGGAAATGCAAATTAAAACAACCCTGAGATTCCACCTCACACCAGTAAGAATGGCTAAGATCAAAAATTCAGGTGACAGCTGATGCTTTCGTGGATGTGGAGAAAGGGGAACACTCCTCCATTGTTGGTGGGAATGCAAGCTCATTCAACCACTCTGAAAATCAGTCTGGCGGTTCCTCAGAAAATTGGACATAGTAGTACTGGAAGATCCTGCAATACCTCTCCTGGGCATATATCCAGAAGATGTTCCATCTGGTAATAAGGACACATGTTCCACCATGTTCATAGCAGCCTTATTCATAATAGCCAGAAGCTGGAAAGAACCCAGATGTCCCTCAACAGAGGAATGGATACAGAAAATGTGGTACATTTACACAATGGAGTACTACTCAACTATTAAAAACAATGAATTCATGAAATTCCTAGGCAAATGGATTCATCTCGAGGGTATCATCCTAAGTGAGGTAACCCAATCACAAACGAACTCACATAATATGTACTCACTGATAAGTGGATATTAGCCCAGAAACCTAGACTACCCAAGATACAACTTACTAAACACATGAAACTCAAGAAGAATGAAGATCAAAATGTGGACTCTTCGCCCCTTCCTAGAATTAAGAACGAATCACACATTGAAGGAGTTACAGAGATCAAGTGAGGAGCTGAATCTAAAGGATGGACCAACCAGTGACTCCTGCAGCCGGGGATCCATCCCATAATCAGCCACCAAACATAGACACTATAGCATATGCCAGCAAGATAGTGCTGAAAGGGCCCTGATATAGCTGTCTCATGGGAGGCTATACCAGTGCCTGGCAAACACAGAAGTGGATGCTCTCAGTCAGCTATTAGATGGAACACAGGGTTCCCAAGGAAGGAGCTAGAGAAAGTACCCAAGGAGCTGAAGGGGTCTTCAACCCTATAGGTGAAAGAACAACATGAACTAACTAGTACCCCCAGAGCTCATGTCTCTAGTTGCATATATAGAAGAAGATGGCCTAGTTGGCCATCACTGGGAAGAGAGGCCCCTTGGTCATGCAAACTTTATATGCCCCAGTACAGGGGAATGCCAGGGCCAATAGGGGGGAGTGGGTGGGGTGGGTAGGGAAGCAGGGTGGGGGATGGGCGAGGGTTTAGGGGATTTTTGGGAGAACATGTTAAATGTAAATGAAGAAAATATCTAATAAAAATGGAAAAAAAGATTTGACAAGGTAGATAATGAAAAAAAAAAGAAACTAAGTGTAAGAAAACAAGGGAGATATAAATCTGTAATTTCAGTACTTGGAAGATGGGGCAGGAGAACCAATGGTTCAAGTACAGCCTGTATAAGTGAATTTGAGCCAACTATGGGCCATAGAAAATCCTATCTCAAAAAAAAAAAAAAAAAAAGCAATCATCATAGTACATGTTCTGGATCTGTGATTGGATATATTATACATCAAAACAAATACTAGGGCTGGAGAGATGGCTTACTTAGTAGAGTGTCTGCTACACAAGCTGGGGCAGAGATAAATTTGGACCCCCAGCACCCACATAAAGGCATTTGTGATGATGACCCTAGCACCGGGAGGGCAGAAACAGGCAGAACTCCAGAAGGAACTAGCCAGCCAGCCTAGGCAACTGGTGAACACCAGGTTCCTTGAGAGATGGATGAACAGTACTTGCTGCTCTCAAAGAAGACCTGAGTTCATTTCCTAGCACTCATGTTGGATGTCCTACAACCTATAAGCCAGCTCCAGCTCCAGAGGATCCAGCGACCTCTTCTGGTCATCATGGGTACCTGCACACATATACACACAGCTAAATAAAATCTTAGAAAACTAAAAATATTCTACCATATGATCCACCTATACTTTCTTTTTTTTGTTATTATTTGTTGGGGATTGAACTTACAGATTCGATGCTATATCTACAGCCTCCTCTAGCTCAATTAAGAATGTATTTCAAAATATATTCAGAATGAATATATTTGAATGAAATCAACATACCAAAAAGACACCAGCACATAAATAGTTTTATAGCACCTATGGAGTTAGGCTAAGTGACTATCAATGAATGAATGAATGAATGAATGAATGAATGAATGAATGAATGATATGTGCCATATGAACACATGGGTTATTATTTGGCCATTTTAAAAAGTGAAACTGTGGGCTGGAGAGATGGCTCAGTGGTTAAGAGCACTGACTGCTCTTCCAAACGTCCTGAGTTCAAATCCCAGCAATCACATGGTGGTTCACAACCATCCATAATGAGATCTGGTGCCCTCTTCTGGTGCATCAGGAGACAGCTACAGTGTACTTAGACATAATAAATAACTATTTAGACCTGAGTGAGCAGGGTCAAGCAGAAAGAGCAGAGGTCCTGAATTCAAATTCTCATCAACTGCATGATGGCTCACAACCATCTGTACAGCTAGAGTGTACTCATATATACATAAAATAAATAAATAAATCTTTTTTTAAAGGTGAAATTGTGTCCTTTACAGAAAAATAAATGGTACTAGAGGACATTGTACTAAATGACATAACACAGATATAGAAGAAGAAAAACTCAAGTGTTGCATGTTTTCTGTCACATGAAGAAGTTAAAAGGGAAAAAAGTGATATGACTGTAAATGTAACTACAGGTAGGAAGGGTGAGGGTGGATAAAGAAGACTGAATTTAATCAGTGTGTTACCAACCTGAGCCCCCAAATTGCTGATAATATATTGTTGTATCAATCAAGTGGCCCTTGCTTACAAAGATTAAAGCCTGGCTATTGATTACCCCATGTTCTCAGCTGTCAATTACTAAAGTATCACACGCTGTCAGCCATAAGAGGAGAGACTCCAGGCTGCCTCTGTTTGGTCCTAGTGCCATGTCAATGCTCCAGATGATTTTGGGAATCCTTCTAATTGTGTTATAATGATATAACATACCAACCGATGCTATTAACCAACGCAACCATGTCCAAATGAGGAAGGAGAAGAGGTAGCACCCTCCTTCTCAAGAAATTCATGTGCACCCATCATTGAGTTTACATGTTCTCCAACTTGGTACTCTGAGAAGTTCTGGCAGCAGGCAGAAGAGTCTATCAAATAGCCAGTTAACAGAGTGGAGATGTTCAGGGTCTAAAGGCACCTTCTCCCCGTGCAGGTCTAGGATTTGAATTCTTAAAGCTGGCTTCTGGTGGTGGGGGGTGAGGGTAATGTGTACTGTCATCTGTACACCACCATGCCCAGTTGTTTTATTTTGTCTTGGGGGGAGGGTGCTGGCGATTGAACCCAGGGCTTCACACTTACTAGGCAAGTGCTCTACCACTAAGCTAAATCCAAACACATACACACACACACACACACACACACACACACACACTTGAAAAAAAACTGTCCCCATGGAATTGTTTCTATTCCCATAAGGCCCAGCCCAGCCATGCTATGACCCAACCAGGACCATAAATACCTAGCATGTCCATAGGAACCCAGTGTTAACTCTGCCATGGCAACAAGTCATACTCATTGGCCAACTCATGAATATCCAAGTTACCTGTTTCACTCATTCTAAAAGCCATTGTCCCAGATTTCTGTAAATTCGTGAGAGAGGTGTGTGCTTGTTTATTCATTTTGTTTGAGGGTTCTAAACTGTTCTTCAACCAGCAAACATTCATTAAAACCTTGAGAGATGAGCACTGTGCTCAGCTTTGTGGTACCATCAATACAAGAATGCAACTCTTATCTCAAAGGTAAAAGGAGATAGGGCCCCAGGAATACAGATTTAGACTACCCCAAATTCCATATTCCAACATGGAAACAGTTCTTTGACATTTTATAAAAACAAGGAAAGTAACAATACCACTTTTCAGATACATTAGTGGCTGATAAGCTTTTTCTCTTCTTCAGTGGCACAGATAAGCCAGATTAGACTAGATTAAAAATAGGCAGGTGTATTAGAAGGCAGCTTTTGAGTGGGTTCATTTATCTCATAGGTGAAGGTCAGTGAAGTTACACATCCAGGCTAAAGCTAGGGAGCTGACGATGTATGAACTAGCAGCTAGGATTGCGTCCATACCTGGTCAAAAACTAAGCCCCTGGGCAGGCACTCTTGGTTGGGTCACCAGAAATGAAAAGAGGAGGAGTGATGGTGTGTTAGCTCAGATTTTCTCCAAACAAGTGGGAAGTTTTCTCTGTGCAGGCAGGGATGGGGAAAGAGATGGGGTTTCCTAGCTTGTGTGAGGATTGGGGAACAGGGGTTTCTGCCTAACAGTGGCTATGTCAGGTAGGCAAATTATAACAAAGCAGGAAATATCTACTATCGGTCTCAGGTACTACTATTCTGATTACATTCTTAGGTTTGTGATGTGGAGGCCAGGGGTCTGTTTGTATATTCCAAAAGTTCTTACCTAATAGTCATAGTGTGTAGGCTAGATACAGAGGTCACAATGAGTAATCAATGAAGCTAAAAGACAGCCAAAATAATCTATAATTTAGGCTCTGGAGCTGCAACATTCCAACTTCTCCATAGTCATGGGAGTTCTAAATAGTCAATGAGCCTTTGAAAATGCATGGCTTCTTTATGGAAACTTTAGTTCACAGTACCAAGGGAACTGTTATGGCTGCTCATTAAATGCTCAGGGTTCAGTGTGTAGCATAGACAAATTCAATAGCCACAACCTCCCTGAAAAAAATTTCCTAGGAGCAGCCTCTTCCTCAAAAACACCTATCAGGCCTGTGAATTTACTTTTGGGCACTGATTTTAATTATTAGTCTGCTTGAAATCTCCCTAGCCTACCCACAGATGGGCAGAATCAAGCAGCCTAGTGTTTAAGGAATAAATGAAACTCATTCATCATTCATTGAGCACTTGAATAAAAAGAGGAAAGCTAAAAGAGCTCACATTCTTCAGCCTCCCTCTGGCTTACTCTGGATTCTATGAGGAAAAACTGTGACCACCCCAGATTCAATGTGCTTACAAAGTCCTGCTGAATAGAAAATGCTGGGGGTGGGACCTAGCATGCTGCCTCCAGGTAATTCTCAGGTCAATGTCTAAAGCCACAGGCTTTAGCTACCTCTTCTCGCTGTGAGAAGAGGTCAGGGTCAGGACTGGGCATCCTTCCACAGAACCCTATTTATGGCTGTGATAAATCAAAGTTTTTAAGAGCAAAATATCTCTAAAATAAGACAGTTGGTTATACTGTTACAAATGCTAGCCCAATAAAAGGATTGACCCTGGGACCAAGTCCTTAAGCCAGCAACTGCTTGGTGAGAGTGTTGAATTTGGGCTAGGAATACTAAACCTGTGTTCTCTGGCAGCAGCCAAACCTTTCTCCCTCTATCTTCATAGCTGCTGTCAAAGAAATGAAAAGCACCTCCCTGAGAGCCTGCCTTTCTGTCCACTATTCTTGCTACCATCCCAAAGGATATTTATGGAGAGCCAATGAAGGCTACACATGGCACATCCATTATGAGGGACAAATTAACCAAAAGGGCCAAACCTCTGCCCCATCTTCTCCTGTCACACAGATATCTGAGAGAACTAACTGCAGGCATGTACTATGGGATACTTGTGAAATGTTTGAGAGAAGGAAGTATAAATATGTTAACAAAATTTACTAGGAAAGGATTTAAGACCAGAAGGAAAGCTTTATTTTAATTTTTAAAAAATGATACAGGAGCCAGGCAAGCAGGGGTCGGAGCGAGGGAGGCCAGAGCAAGAGGGAGGAAGGGAAGAGGGGGAAAAGGTACAATCTTTGGTACAAAAGTGCCCGTAGAAGGAACAAAGAAAAAAAGAGAGGAAAAAAAAAGAAGGAACAAAGAGATGGATTTGTAGGCATTACTTTTCTGTTGCCATAATAAAACATCATAGCCAGAAGCAACTTAGAGACAAACATGTTTAATTTGGCTTATGGTTCCATAGAGTCCATAATAGTCCATAGAGAGAGCAAACTGGTAGTGAGTGAGTAAAGCTATAAACTCTTGAAGCTCACCCTCAATGATGTACTTGCTCCAACAAGGCTCCAGTCCCCAAAACTCCATAGCCACCCCCAAACAGCATGGCCAACTAGGAAACAAGTGTTCAAACATGAGAGCCTATGGGGCTCATTCCTCACTTTCAAATCCCCAGGATAAAGAGGGGAAAGATATTGGACTACTAAAGGAAAGTTCCATTCAGATTCCCTTCCTGGTCTCCTATGAAAAGGAAGATTAAAATAAGAACTCCATCTTCATTGATTGATATTTAAATTTCCATATTACAGCTGAGGTCTGCATGGTAAACTGAGTCCTTTGAAGCTGTACATCTGCCAGTTAAAATAACCAGATCAGACACGGACCACAGAGCTCAGTCGGGTCTTCTGAGAACAGAGAATACCAAGTCAGCAAATGGCTTGGAGATGAGATGCAGTTATTGAATTTAGGCCCTCTGTTCCTCACCATTAGCCATGGACACATAAGCCATGCCTTCAAATTCAGGCATCTCACATGTTTGGCAATAACAATAGTTTGAGAGGTGACCTGAGTGCCCAGGCATTCACTGGTTTTAACACCAAGAAAGAAAGTAGCCCTGATCATCCAGGCTGGTAACTGATTTAATAGAGGGAGACCCCCAGAGAAGTAGATTACAGAGAATCAAACAAAAAAAAATATCCTGATGGTACTAAAATTTTGTTTTGAGATTTGTATATTACAGAATTTACAGCCTTAGTGAGTCTCCTCATGTCAGACATGCTAAACTGACCTGCTTGAATTTCCGATGTCTTGGTCTTTCAGCCAGATCGAGTCAGGATATAGATATCAGAGACTAATACAATCGCTGGTATGGCCTTCTTAAAGCCAACCAACTCCCCCATTTTCCCTTCTCTCCCCCTCCTTCGAAATATCTCAACGCCCACATTCAGCTTTAAAAAGTTATGAAGAGTCGCTGACCCAGTTCCCTGGGCTTGGGGGCTGGAGGTGGTTATTATAGGTTGTCTTTCTAGGGAATGTAGAAATGGTCATATTTGGAACAGGGAGGAAATAGCTAGAATTGATTGTATAACCATAATCTCATTTGGTAGAAATCTTTATAATTGTTAATAAGTTGAAGTCATAAGTTCTTATTTTGGTACAGAATTTATTTTGATGCAAAATCAAGGTTTTCATTGGTATAAATATCCTCTATTGATACAAAAATTTTAAAGTACAGGGCTTAGATACAGGCTTTCTATTGCTGTTGTTATAAACTGATCTGAGATGATTAAGCCTGTGAGTTGAGAGCCAAATAGCAAATTCGTGGCTCTTGAGTTTATTGTTAAAGTGTTTCCAGATATTTGAACTAGAAATAGCTGAGAGTAGTTAATAGAAAACAGTCCAGATTACTTTATATAGATAGTTGGTTTTCAAAAAACATCAGTCATCCATAGATGACATTTAGAATATGACATTTAATGTTATTTATTCACTTGTTGAGACAAATCTACTCCTAACAGCTTCCCATTCATGGATTCAAAGATGCAGCTGAGCATCTTACCTCAAGGTAAAGCTGTACATTTGTGGCCAAGTCACCACTGGGCAGAAATTGCCACTCTCTCCTACAGACCTATACTTCTTGAAAAGACACCATTTACAGGTTAGGACAACTTAGTTTTGCCAAGACAGAATAGGCTAGTCCTTAATATTCCTGTATTTCTAAGGTCTGCCAGATGATCCTGGGCCAGAAGGCTGAAGACATGCTCCATCTTCCTGACTTACAGGGGCTTATAGGCAGGCAGCTGTCTCTACAATTTGTTTCAGTTCTAGAAGCTATGTTAGGCTTCCTTTATATTATCAGTTAATTTTGGTCATTCTGAGATTTCTGAAAGGGTTGAAAAACTACTTATAATCTCATAGCCACCAAGGCTATTTACTTTGAGAGAATAGATTTGAAAGGATGGTTTTCAGATAGCATATTATCTAAAGCCAGGTCTTAAGTCAAGGTAGAATCATAAGTCTTTTAATTTAGGATAGATAACTATGTTCTATCTTAATGACATAAATGATGGACTGGACTGGGTGTTAGGTCTATCTTATACATTACAAAATGGTGGTAGTAGTTATACTCTGTATTTGAGAGAAAGGTTCTGTTTTTTATTAGAACAGAAAGGGAAAGTTTTGTGAATGGACCTGGTGCTGTTTGTATGTTGATGCTAATTCCGCTCTCCTGGAAGGGGTTGCAGACAAGGAGTGAGTCATACTCAGGTGACTTCTTGTGAACCAATCCCCTAATGAATAAAGGAGCCCATCACTGGGCAAGTAGGTGAGACTACTGGGTTGGAGAAGGGAAGAGAGAAAGCAGGAGAAAGTTAGGCCCTTTTGGACAGGAATAGTGTAAGGACAAGATGTAGCTATGAGTGCCTCCTGGTTTCAAGGGTGTCAGGATTTGCCACCAGAGGATTTAGATTTAATAAGCTTACAAGTTAGGATTTTAGTTGTTGCACCCAGCAATTGAGTTAGTGTTGTTTCTGGAAAAAAAAAAAGAGTTGCCTTGCTCGTGGTATCTGTTCACAGCAGTAAACCCTAACTAAGGCAGTTTATACAGGCGGAAATTCATAATAAGGTCATAAGTGAGAAAGGGAGAACTACAGGGTGGTCGGCTCATTTCCAAGTTTTTTTAGTAGTTTAGACAGAGGGCAGTTTAAACTGCCCTCTATCTTGCTTGGCTGTGAGTGATGGCTATGGTTGGGGAATTTTCAAGAAGAAGAAAAAGAAGAAGAGGAGGAAGAGAAGGAGGAGAAGACCTCAGTATATATGGTCAACTTGACCTTGCTCTGAGCCAACCTATTTTTCTATGTCTATAGTAAAGCTGCTTTTGTGTCACCAATATGGGTTGTCTGACAGGCATGAAACAAAAGAGTTAAAGCTAAGCTAGCAGGCTTTATCAATTATGACTATTATTATTTTGGTATTTTATACTTTATTCTTAATAGCCATAATGACTTCCTATACCCATTCAAAGAAAGAATGGATTGAGAAGATATAAGGCTTAGAAGAAAAATTACAGAGACTTATAAGTGAAAATAAGTAAAATACTCAGACACAGATGGAGAAACTTAGACAAGCCTTAGAAAGACCTAAGAAATATACTCAGCACAGACAGAGGAATTTAGACAAGAGGCTACCATGCCACTGAATAATGAAACTGAAAAGGGTCAGCCCAAGATTGTTAGAAAACCAACCTTAATTTATCCAGGAGATGATAGGTACCTCCAAGGTTATAATAAAATTAAATGTAATCCTATAAACATATTAGATTTGTAGAGATTTAAGGAAGCAGACCTTTACTATGGTATTCATTCATCCTACGTGAAGCAAATATTAAATAAATGGGCAACTGAGAACAGAATTATCCCCCAAGTCTGGAAAGATTTGACAACAGCAATATTGGAAGCTGGTGTTCAGTTATAATGGTGAATGGGATGAAAAGAGGATGTCAGGGTCATTGAGCAACAAAATCAGGCCTAAGTAATTGATATTCCCCATCATCATTTGATATGTAAAGGTCAATATGCTGAGCTACAAAGCCAGCTTGAATTTGATGACCATATTTTGGTGTCTTAGTTAGGGTTTTACTGCTGTGAACCATTGCAAGTCTTATAAGAACAATATTCAATTGGGGCAGCTTACAGATTCAGAGGTTCAGTCCATTATCCTTAAGGCAGGAGCATGGCAGCATCAAGGCAGACACAGTGCAGGAGGAGCTGAAAGTTCTACATCTTCATCTGACAGCTGCTAGCAGAATACTCCCTTCCAGGCAGCTAGGGTGAGGGTCTTAGAGCAGGCACAGTGACACACCTACTCCAACAGGGCCACATCTTCTAATCTTACCACTGCCTTGGCTGAGCATATACAAACCATCACACTTGGTATTACGTTGTTTAGCAGCTTTAAATGCTTGAGGTAAAGTTGAAGAATCAGGAAAGAGATATTAGTCATTTACTAAAATTATGCAAGGCCCAAAAGAAGCCTTCAATGATTGTTTGCAAAGATTGATTTCACGGGCGTGGTGGTGCGCGCCTTTAATCCCAGCACTCGGGAGGCAGAAGCAGGCGGATTTCTGAGTTCGAGGCCAGCCTGGTCTACAGAGTGAGTTCCAGGACAGCCAGGGCTATACAGAGAAACCCTGTCTCGAAAAACCAAAATAATAATAATAATAATAATAATAATAATAATAATAATAATAATAATGCTGAAACATACATCATTTAAAATAAGTTTTTTTTAAAAAAGATTGATTTCAGTAGTAAATAGAATAATATCAGAATCAGAAGTTAGAAAAATACTGATTGGAACTTTGGGTTTTGAAAATGCTACTTCAGAATGAAAAAGAACGATTAAACCTTTAAAGGAAAGAGCAATGCCAATATAGGAATGGGTTAGAAATACAGCTGATATTGGATCTCAAGTTTATGATGCTAATCTAATAAGAGACGTAATTTCTAAAAGTTTTAAGAAAAATAAAAATGGCAGATGTTTTAATTATCATAAGCAGGGTTGTTTGAAAAGGAATTGTAGGCAAAGCATTCCTAGAAACAATGGGTTTTTTTGGTTTTTGGTTTTTGATTTTTTGTTTTTTTAGGAATAATCCAAAAAAAAAAAAAAAAAGGTCTCAGCCTTCACAAGTATGTAGAAGTTGTGGCAAAGGCCAGCACTAGACTAATAAATGCAGATCAACAAGGGATAAGCAAGGTAACCCTTAGCCATCAGGACACACCCGAGAGGGCCTCTGCAAGACCCTGATATAAAATTTGACTCAATCATTCCATCTCAGCATCAGAGAAACTCAGCCACAGAGCAATTAAAAGATTTAATGCCTATTGTCTAAAACAACACTTCTCTGGGTATAATCAAGGTCAGAACACCTTCAGTGGATAAAACAAAAAATTCAGGAGAGATCAAAAGCAAGTGTTTTGGCAAACTACTGTAAATGATCAGAGACCTAAGCTGAAAATACACATAAATGGCATGAAATTGAAGGCTTAGTAGACATGGGAGCAGATGTATCAATAATTTCACCACAATCTTGACATCCAGATTGGCCTTTTCAGGGGGTAAATATTGGAACTTTATCTCAGGTGAAACAAAGATGGGTGGAGTGTATAGGGCCAGAAGGATAAATAGATAAATTAAAGCCATGTGTGCTACTATAGCCATGAATTTATAAAAGTGTGATTTATTGAAGCAATGGAAAACACAGATTAACATTCCTCCAAACTCAGAAATAAGCCATAAAATAAAGAATGCTTCTGAGAAGAATATTGTAAAATATTATCAAGAACAGTCACAGTCTGTCAAGGTTGTCAATAGGCAGGACAGGAATATAAGAGTTACAATGATTCAAATTTTAAAAGCTGCTTGGGAAAGACAGGGTGAAGTTCAAAGTGAAAGTCTTCTATGGCCTAAAAATAAATACGTGTAAACCTTGAATACAGAGAGGGGTGAGAGAAATGGGTGTATTTATCCATTAAGGTATATTTAGTTTCAAATTTTCGAAAGAATTTATTTCAATTTAAATGTAATATTTTTTCTATTACCAGAAAGCATTTCACCCTAGAAAAGATATAACCTGCCAAAAAAAAAAATAAAAGGAAGGAAGAAAGTCCAGTCCTATCCTCTCTCCTGCTCAGTCATTGGCTGGTCAGCTCTTATTGACAAATCAGAGACTAAATGGGGAGCAATGCTTAGGCAACATTGAAGCAGAAGATACTTAGAATAAGCATTACAGTGCCCTGTCTGGATTGCAACTAGATATGGGGACAGAGAAATCAGCTTTTGAACAATATAAGGATAATCTTTACACGGTATTCAATAAAAATTATGCCTACAAGCTTCAGCTACATATTAAGTTTCAGGCCAGACTGTAATGCATGAGACCATCTCAATTTCTTTTTAATTGGAGCAAATTCAAACTTCTTGCTATAGCAAAGCCACTCTTAGGGCCTCACATTCTGATGTAAAGTCTCTCGAAGAAAGAGAAAGGGGTGAAGACATCACTAGCTGAAAAGCATAGAAGACAGTGGAAGGAGGTGGGCAGGCAACCAAGACTGGGTAATACCAGACCTGATGCTCTGGTTTCCAGAATCAAAGGCCAGTCCCTTCTCCAACATAAGATCTTTCTTCAAGCAGAAATCTCTAATTATGCAGCAAATAAGCACAATAAATGAAACCCACCCCAATGAGCACAAGACAAGTCTACTCAGAGCTTGCTAATGCAAAGGAACCAACCAGTCACTGGTTTTGGTAGAGACTCAGAAGCAGGCAAACAGGTAGGAAAAGGTCTCTGGGGGAAACAGGCAGTGTCCTGTTTGGATGCTCTTGGCCTAGGGAAGCTAAGGATAGACTAACTAGGAAGGATGGCCCTTTGTGATGGTTAAGGGGAACAGACGCAGCTTTTCTCTAGTTGGTGGCAAGACGGAAACAAGAAAAAATATTAGGAAAATTGGCACATACTCACCGGGTCATGACCATTTGAAGCCATCTTTATTGAGGTTTATTGAGGTCTACAGAACTAACGGTTGGGAAGTCTTACACAAGGTCAGCCCTTCTCATTAACATATGAGCCTGGGTTGCCCCAGCTTAAAGAGAGAAGGACTTGCAAAATGAAAGTCTATCTTTGACACCAACTCATCTAGCCAATAAACAGTACAAAGCAGTTGATAACGAAAATAAAATATTGCCTCAGTAAATCTAAAATTAGAAAACAAAGGTTGTGAGAAAAAAACAAACTCATAATTCAAGTAAAATTGCTTTACATAATAAAGCAGGACGTCCTTCCTATGTGTCCCTGCTACAGAAACCTGTAGATGCCAAGCTCGGCATCTGTTCTCCCTCCTTGACTATTAGAACAAAACTAGAATCTAGGATCCCTTTGGTGAATACAAAGTGTTTGGCCTTCTACCCCGGCCGCCACAACTGCTGGAAGCAGGGAAAGAAGAAATGTCAACAAAAAGAGGGCACTAAGAGATGAAGGGATTTAGAGCTGGAATCCCTAGACTTAGAGGAGGAGGGGAGCTGGGATTTCCGGGCTCGCAGAGCGTCTAATTAACAGAACCTGTCAAGTTAGAGGCAGTTGTATATTTTATTTTATTTTCTTCCCTTCCGAAAGATTAAGATGGGGAACTTAAAGGGAAAAGGTTTTAATGTGGCATTCTAACTAGAAAGGCTTAAGAGCATGAGATAATTTCAAGGCCAAAGAGACGAAGGGTTCCGCGTGCTACTAGGGAGGTCGAAGAGAAAGTAGAAAAGCAATGTTATTCCAGATCTGGAGTCCCGGAAGGCTGGTGCGCAGCGCGAGGGACCCCGGGGCTTTACGGTAACTCAGCAGCGCCCCGGGGCCCCCACCCTCGTGCGCAAGCGCAGAACCGTTGCCTGCCGAGCGGTTGCGGGCGGAGCGGTTTGCTGCTTGGTGGCTTGGCCAGTTTGACATCATGGCGTGCGCCCGCGGCTCCGTGGCGCCGCCAGTCCGAGGTATGGGAAAAGAAACAAGAACAAAAATATAGGATTTACCAAAGACGAGGAGCTCAGGTCCGAAGGACGTGGGGAAGTCCAGTCTTCAGGGTACCCCGGACCCTCGGTGGAGGGAACTGGAACAGAGAGCATGCACCCCCGGGAAACTGAGGCACAGAGAGATTCCTGGGAGGAGGGCTGGAGCTCTGATACATGCGACCTCAGTACTGGCGCTGAAATAGAGGCTGAAATAGAGGCTGGTGTTCTCTGGGGAAACTGAAGCTGAGGGGTAGCTCTGTGGCACAAGTGCAGGCTCGGAGTCTTGACACCAGGCTTTCTGAGCCACAGATGCCCCAGGCTCTGCCCGGGGCTCGGAGTGGGAGAGCATGGGGAGGAATGCTGGGAGGCTTGGGTCACTTAGGGGTTTTGTGACAAAATTCTCACCGAGCAGGGGGAAAAAAAAAACGGAAACCACTTTAACGCTGCTGCACACTTGAGTGGGTACCCTTAGACTGGTACAAAATGACACTCGCCTCTTCCTGATGCCTAGCCTCCATCGATGTGAGTCTCGTGGTGGTAGTACATGGTGGCGGAGCAAGCAACATCTCAGCCAACCGGAAAGAGCTGGTGCACGAGGGCATCGCCAGAGCGGCAACCGAGGGCTACAAAATCCTCAAGGCGGGAGGGAGCGCGGTAGATGCTGTGGAAGGAGCCGTGACTGTCCTGGAAAACGACCCGGAGTTCAATGCAGGTAAATTATGCTTGCCGAGTGAATAATGCCAAGTCGGAGCAAGCTCCTGTCCACACAGACGCGGTATTCGTCAGTCTGACCGGCTTTGTGGTCAAACAATACTCTAGAGCAAGATGCAGTACTGAATTTCCTCATTTTGCACTAAGCAACTTGTTTTGAGAATTTTTTTTTAACTCTGTCAATTCACCTTTTATTTAGCCTGACCCCTAAGAATTCAATACCAAAAGCCAGGCATCTTGCTGGAGATCCCTTCATACCCTCTAACAAGCCATCTTCAAGCCTCCGCCTTCCAAGTGCTGGCTTTACAGGTGTAGACTTTTTGTATTTGTGGGTCTTGAGGTAGACTTTATATACCATAAAATGTAGCTGTTTCAGCTTTGAGACATGTGTGTTTGTTCCCTCCCTCTACCCCTCTGCATCTGTGTGTTTTCTCTGCCTCCTCCAAACTAGGCTCAGAAATCTTAAAACAGATGCTGGGAAAATCTTTTATTATAATGTCCGGTCCCTGCTAAATAGTAAGGTCACTAATCATCTTCTGACTAGAAAATTGACTCTGGATAGGTCTCTAGGTGGAGACGTATCATTTTACAGACCAAGCCCTAAGTGGAAAACTGAGATTTACAGCCCCTCTCATCTTCTGGAAAAGAAAAAGGGGCCCCCACAATGAAGCAATCCAAAAAAAAAAAAAAATCTCCAAATTGGTGAGTATGGCCATATGCCAGTCCCAGCTCCACAGCAAAAGTGGACCCCGTACCCAGCACCCTTCCAAACCCTGCCTGGTGTTCGTTCATTCATCTCACTGTTGAACTGCCTCTAGTAATACACCTGAGTCTATGAACTGCTCTAGAAAAGGAAGCCCTAGCAGGGGTTTTGAAAGACCGGCTTGCAGTTGTCTGGCAGAAATGATAGAGAAGCTACTATTTAAAAATTGGCATCTAAAGTAAGGAAGCAATTTTGTGGGACTAAACCCTTAACAAGTGGGATCAGACTCTTCAGGCTGCAGGTGTCAGAAGGTCAGCATCTGCCAGAGCATGATGTGGGGAGAGGACTCCCACATCACTGTCGGAAGGGAGGTGCTGAGAGAGGCCCCAAAGCTCTTTCCCACTCATTCCTTCAGAAGAAATGAGTTTGTGTTTCCTAAAAGTCATAGAAATGCAATCAGAGTGAATTATTTTGTGTTTGGCCATGTTCTAGGATAATAATTGTCATAGTTAATGTGTCTACAAGACCCAGGTAGCAGTGGTCTAAGAAATTCAAAAGATTAACTTACTCTCTAGTGCTGTAAAGTAAGCATAATTATTTTGCTTATCTATCAGAACACTGCCGATTAATTTACTGGGCAAACATTCATTTCTTCTGTTTTAAAATAGAAACCCTAGGATCTTAAGATTAAAATGCTTTTTAGAAATGTACCGCCCACACACCATCTGTCTTGGGAAAAAAGTTTTAGGCTATCTTAACCAATTAACCATCACATATCTCCCCAGATCTTAGCAGAGCCTGCTGAGATACTGGGATACCTCAGCTAGAAACAGCAGATGGGAGAGACAGAGTCCAGGCAGCTATTCTGCTGTTACCAGTCCCACTTCAGCCGCTCAACCTCTTGATCTCCTTTTCAGCATCACTCATCTTTAGGCATCTGGAAGTGGGAGACAAGCAGAGAGACAGCCTTGGGGAGCTGTTTTCTCTGTCTCCTTAACTTTGTTAGGCACTCTGATACTTATTGAAAAATCTTATAAGTTAATCTGTCTATGGATTGAGACATTTCAGTTCACTTTCATGGTTGTTTCTAGACTTCCAGACATACTTCCAGAACCTTTCCTTGAAGAGGCTGGTTCAGTTAGGTCTCTGGTGACCTCTAACCTAAAAGGATCCCTCCTGTGATGACCTAACAGGGTCCCTCTTCCACATGAGCTGAGGGAGTGCAGATCAAGGAACCGCTGCAGTTGCTCCCCAAGGATGCCTCACTGTGGGTCTCCCACTTCCAGAGGCCTAAAGATGAGTAGCCTGGACTCTGTCTTTTCCATCTGCAGTTTCCAGCTGTGGTCAGTAGCAACAGTATCCCAGTGGCCTCTGCTAAGATCATTTGGGTAATTATTTAGAATCTTCAAAAACCTAACACTGGGTTCTGATAAGAGTTCCATGACCCTAATTAGCATCTGTAAACCTTGTATGTAAAAATGTCATCTGTGTTTCTATTCATGTTTGAATGTGAACTTGATTTTATATTCAGAACTTGTTCTTTCATACTTAGCTCATTGAAAAGGAACACTAAATAACACTGTAAAATTGAGCTTCTAGATGTCTATGGTAGATTTATTTTTATGTTTGTTTGTTTGTTTGTTTGAGATGGAGTCTGGCATTTTCAATAGCTGGCCTCAAATTCCTAAGGCTCAAATGATCTTCTCACCTCAGCCTCCTAAGTAGCTGGAACTACAGACACAGGCCACCACATTCAACTTAAAAATATTCTTTAAAGATTTACTTAAATGGGCAACTAAATAATTACCTTTTGCGTCCCGGGAGTTAAGCTGTAATTACTAGGACTTTACTTTTGCTACAATTTGGTTTGATAACCTGTCAGAGCCTTTGCGATAACAGGATTATTTTCCTTATCTGCTTTTTAATTCCTTGCAAGTAAAGGAATTTAATCTACAGTAAAGATTAACTTAATATCTGTAAGTCCTTTAACAAAGATAAAAAAAAAAAATCTTCCTTGGTAGCTCACAACTATAACTCCACTTCTCAGTGATTCAGATCCTTTTTCTGACCTCTGAGAACACCGGCATGCATAAGGTAGACAGATATACATACAGGCAAACACTCATACTCATAAAATACAAGTAAAAATACAAAACAAAGAATAGGCTGCTACATATTATAGGGCCAGAGTATTCCATGAGTAAATAAAGAAAAGCGCTGTTTTTTCCTACATATTTTTCCAATGACTTATGCAGAACAGTGAAAATTGACATACACTTTGAAGCACACAAAATTGTATTCATAACAAATTTATCTAAAATTTTTAGAAGATAACTAAAATGAAAATGTTTATGCATAGGGGCTAGGAATTGATTTTCTTGCTTTTGTTTTGAAACCTCCAGGTGATTCTGATGTGTCGTCAAATTTAGAAGTCTCTATAAGAGTCCCATACAGTTTTGTTTTGTTTTGTTTTGTTTTGTTTTTAAGATTTGTTTATTATTAGCCAGGTGTGGTGGCACACGCCTTTAATTCCAGCACTCGGGAGGCAGAGGCAGGTGGATTTCTGAGTTCGAGGCCAGCCTGGTCTACAAAGTGAGTTCCAGGACAGAGGCAGGTGGATTTCTGAGTTCGAGGCCAGCCTGGTCTACAAAGTGAGTTCCAGGACAGCCAGAGCTATACAGAGAAACCCTGTCTCAAAAAAAAAAAAAAAAAAAAAAAAAAAAAAAGAAAAAAAAAAGATTTATTTATTATTATTATATGTAAGTACACTGTAGCTGTCTTCAGACACACCAGAAGAGGGCGTCGGATCTCATTATGGATGGTTGTGAGCCACCATGTAGTTGCTGGGATTTGAACTCACGACCTTTGGAAGAGCAGTCGGTGCTCTTAACCACTGAGCCATCTCACCAGCCCGCATACAGTTTTAATGATGTTTTAATCCCATATATTTACATGCAAAAAGCTCTTCTTCCCAATGTATAGTTCTGCCTGTGACAAACATATGGTATAATAACCACTGCTTCAATGAAGCTGTGAAAAAATCCTGTTGTCCCACAGCCCTTAGAGGCTGCGCTCATGCAGCCCTAGACGCCACTAGCAACTCTTTTCTATGCCTGTAGTTTTTTGCCTTTGCCATTGTCAGACTGGAACCTTATGAGTTGGTAACCTTGTGATTGTTGCATGTGGGCTCTGCTTACATAGCCACAGGGATCAATGATTGCACCCTTTTAGAGCTAACAGTATTCTGATAGCAGGTGTGCTCATCACAGACAAAGGGAGCCCAACAAACTTGCTTAAAACCTGAATTTTTACACTTTTTTTTTAATTCAAATTGTGTGGCTCTTGAGTGTGAACTTTGGAGATGACAGTGTTGTATTACAGTATCAAAGGCTGGACCCTCCAGGTAGATGTTCACCAGCTGGACACAGGCCACCCCCCAATGTATTAAATCACCTCTGTAAATACAAGTGGAGGTTTGTTTACTTGAACACAAGTTTTACTTCTCAGGCACTCAAGAAAGGTTGTGGTCTCATATGACAAGAGTACATTTAATTTAAGTATATTAGGAACTTACAGAGTGCCTTCTTCCATTTCCTGGAGCATACAAGCACACTGATGGGTTTTGTTCTGTTTTGTTTTGTCTTTTACTTTAGCTGGCCGAATAATCAAAGGAGACCTGTGATTTAGTGCTAATCTGCATTTCCCAAAATGGCTAATGATATTAAACACTTGTTGGGGGGCAGGGTGAGCAGTATCTATTCAACCAAGCCCTTTGTCTATTTTCATTAGATTATTTTTCCTTATTTCTGAAGAGTTATGGGGGTTCTTTTTATATAAATATAAAAGATATAAATTTCTCGTCAAACATATGAATATGATCATATGAATATGATCAGCATATGTTTCCTCCCATCTCTGGCTTTATCTTTTCTGTTTCTTGTGAATGTCTTTCTAAGAATGTGAATAAGCTAGAAAACACAGTTATTAGATAGTGACTTATTGATTTATTTAGTGGTTCGTTTATAGCACTGCCTGTACTGCCTGTTTGCCAAGCATGACTTCACTTGTTGCCTAGAACCAAATGACCTAGAGAATTAGCTGAAACAGTGTATCATTGTCCTTAACAACCTGTTGACTACCATGCATGCCTCTGTAAAAAAATCTCACTTACTTGCCCACTCCTACCTTGTGGGCTTTTTTTCCCCCACTAATTTATTTACTGTGCTTTTTATAGTTTAAAATGAAAATACAATCTGAGCCTGAGAGCGAGGCCTTTCAGGATCTATCCTGGCTTCAGTCCACCAATGTCATCTCCTCTCTTCCACTCTCAGTGATATTAGAATGCTTACTCCAGAAAGAGTCCCTCATCATGTGCATGTTCTTGATTGTATAGAAAAACAGTGTATCCATCTTCGTTGTTACAAATGCACTTTCTGTCATAGCTTAAAGAATATTTGCCTAAACATTTTCTTTTTGGTTATCTTATAAAATTTTAAATAGATTTTGGTCATGAATAAAATTTTGTGTGCTTCAAAGTGTATATGAAGTTTCAATGTTCTGTACAAATTACTGGAAAAGTTATATAGGAAAAAAACTCTTTCCCTTTCTATATTTCTGGAACACTCTGTCCGCCTAACATGTAGCAAAGCTTGGTTGGTTTGTTTAGTTTGGTTTTTCCTGTGTTTTTTTTATTTGTATTTTATGTGTGTGAGTGTTTGCCTGCATGAATATTTGTGCACTTCATGTATGCCTGATGCCCTCAGAGGTCAGAAGAAGGTGTTGGGCCACCCAGGAATGACGTTTATAGACAGTGGTGAGCTACCATAAAAATGTTAGAAATTGAACTTGGATCCTTTGCAATAGTCAGTGCTCTTAACCACAGAGCCTTCTCTCCATACTGAAGTAAGATTTGTTTTGTTTTGTTTTGTTTTGTTTTTTTCTTTTTTATTTCTTTAACTTTTTATTGATTCTTTGTGAATTTCACATCATGCACCCTAATCCCACCCATCTCCCTGTTCCTTCAGATCCACCCTTTGCCCTCGTAACCTCCCCCCAAAAAGAAAATAAAAAACAAAAATGAATAAAATTAAAAATAAAAAAAAAATTATCTCGTTGTGGAAGCTGTAGTGTGTTACAGTATGTCCCACAGTATACCCTTTTGTCCTAACATCTTCATTCGCAAATGTTCATTTCAGTGAGTCACTGGTCTGGTTCAAGGCCTCTGAGGAGTTCTGACACAACCAGGATCACAGGAAAGACAGGCCCCAGTCAGATAATAGCAAGGGCAGGTAGCACTAGAGATAGCCAGATGGTGGGAGGCAAGTGTAAAAGCATAAACAACAGAAACCAAGGTTACTTGGCATCATCAGAACACAATTCTCCCACCATAGCATGACCTGGGTACACCATCACACCAGAAAAGCAAGATTTGGGTCTAAAATCACTTCTCAAGATGGTGATAGAGGACTTTAAGAAGGACATAAATAACTCCCTTAAAGAAATACAGGAGAAGACAGGTAAACAGCTAGAAGCCCTTAAAGAGGGAACACAAAAATCCCTCAAAGAATTATAGGAAAACACACTCAAAGGGGTGAAGGAAATGGACAAAACCATCCAAGATCTAAGAATGGAAATAGAAACAATAAAGAAATCACAAAAGGAGACAACCCTGGAGTTAGAAAACCTAGGAAAGAGATCAGGAGTCAAAGATGCAAGCATCACCAACAATACAAGAGATAGAAAAGAGAATCTCAGGTGCATAGAAAACATTGACACAACAGTCAAAGAAAATGCAAAAAGCAAAAAGCTCCTTACCTAAAACATCCAGTAATTCCAGGACACAATGAGAAGACCAATCCTAAAGATAATAGGTATAGAAGAGAGTGAAGATTCCCAACTTAAAGGGCCAGTAAATATCTTCAACAAAATTATAGCAGAAAACTTTCCTTAACTAAAGAAAGAGATGCCCATGAACATACAAGAAGCCTACAGAACTCCAAATAGATTGGACCAGAAAAGAAATTCCTCTCATCACATAATAATCAAAACACCAAATGCACTAAACAAAGAATATTAAAAGCAGTAAGGGGAAAAGGTCAAGTAACATATAAAGCAGACTTATCAGAATTACACCAGACTTCTCACCAGAGACTATGAAAGCTAGAAGATCCTGGGCAGATGTAATAGAGACACTAAGAGAACACAAATGCCAGCCCAGGCTACTATACCCAGCAAAACTCTCAATTACCATAGAGGGAGAAACCAAGATATTCCATGACAAAACCAAATTTATACAATATCTTTCCACAAATCTAGTCCTACAAAGGATAATAGATGAAAACCTCCAACACAAGGTGGGAAACTACACCCTAGAAAAAAAGGAAGAAAGTAATCTTTTGGGGGGGAGGTGGGGGTGGTTTCAAGACAGGGTTTCTCTGCATAGCCCTGGCTGTCCAAGAACTCACTTTGAAGATCAGGCTGGCCTTGAAGTCAGAAATCCACCTTCCTCTGCCTCCCAAATGCTAGGATTAAAGGTGTGTGCCACCACACCTTGTGTGTACGGCAAAAGTAATCTTTCAACAAACCCAAAAGAAGATAGCCACACAACAAAAATAACAGAAAGTAACAATCACTTTTCCTTTATATTTCTTAACATCAATGGACTCAATTCCACTTTTCCTTAATATTTCTTACATCAATGGACTCAATTCCACTTTTCCTTAATATTTCTTAACATCAATGGCCTCAATTCACCAAAAAAGACATAGACTAACAGATTGCATATGTAAACAGGACCCAGCATTTTGCTGCATACAGGTAACACAACTCAGTGATAAAGGCAGACACTACCTCAGAATAAAAGGTTGGAAAACAGTTTTCCAAGCAAATGGTCCCAAGAAACAAGCTGGAGTAGCCATTTTAATATCAAATAAAATCAACTTTCAACCAAAAGTCATCAAAAAAAGATAAGGAAGGACACTTAATACTGGTCAAAAGAAAACCAAGATGAACTCTCAATTCTGAACACCTATGCTCCAAATTCAAGGGCACCCACATTCATAAAAGAAACTTTACTAAAACTCAAAGCACACATCGCACCCCACACAATAGTGAGAGACTTCAACACCTCACTCTCAGCAATGAACAGATCATGGAAACAAACTAAACAGAGACACAGTGAAACAGAAGTGTAGTGGCTATCCCTGGTTGTCAACTTGACTATATTTGGAATGAGCTACAATCCAGATTTGGAAGGCTCACCAGTGACCCTAACCTGGAGGCTTGGATATAGAAGTCTCTGATCTGGATCTTGGTATGGAGGTCTTGATAGCATACCGGCTATGGATTCCAGAAGATTAAGACAGAGAGTTCTCCGAGCTCAAGANTAAGGACACTGGAAGAAGGGAGACTAGCACTCACTCCTTCGCCTGTTCACCGTGTGGGACTGAGTAACTGCTAGATCCTTGGACTTCCATTCACAGCTACTACTGAACCATTGTTGGGAATTGGGCTGCAGACTGTAAGTCATCAATAAATTCCTTTACTCCGTAAGTTCTGTGACTCTAGAGAACCCTAACTAATACAAGAAGTTATGTACCAAATGGATCTAACGAATATTTATAAAACATTTCATCCTAAAGCAAAAGAATATACCTTCTTCTCAGCACCTCACAGTACCTTCTCCAAAACTGATCATATAATTGGTCACAAAATGGGCCTCAACCAATACAAGAAGATTGAAATAATCCCATGCTCCTTATCAGATCACCATGGACTAAGGATGGTCTTAAATTCCAACAATAACAACGGAAAGCACACATACACATGGAAGCTGAACAACACTCTACTCAATGATAATTTGGTCAAGGAAGAAATAAAGAAATTAAAGTCTTTTTAGAATTTAATGAAAAGGAAGACACATCATACCAAAATTTATGAGATACAATGAAAGCAGTGGTAGGAGGAAAACTCATAGCTCTAAGAACTTCCAAAAAGAAACTGAAGAGAGCTTACACTAGCAGCTTGACAGCACACCTGAAAGCTCTAGAACAAAAAGAAGCAAATACACCCAAGAGGAATAGACAGCAGGAAATAATCTAACTCAGGGCTGAAATCAACCAAATAGAAACAAAAAGAACTATACAAAGAATCAACCAAACTAGGAGCTGGTTCTTTGAGACAATCAACAAGATAGATAGACCTTTAGCTAGACTAACCTGAAGGCACAGTGACAGTATCCAAATTAATAAAATCAGAAATGAAAATGGAGACATAACAAAATGTATCTTAAAATAATTATTCTGTTAAATATTAACAGTTGAAAATATTAAAATCATGTTCTATAAACATCATGGAAATATTATTGATAGTTTTTCTCACTGTGCTTGAAATTAGCATTTTCTTAATGTTTAACTTCAAAGAGTTTTTGCTAGTTTGAAATTTTTAAAATATACTTACTGATAAAATAATTTCTCTCCTAGAAATACTGATAATCTTTTTAAAGTAAACTGATTGTTAGACAATGTACACAGATATATAATGAGTTTTAAATACTCTCTCACTATATCAGGTGGTATTATATAAGGGCTTTTGAATATATCTCTTAATGATTCATCTTTAATGTTTTATGCTCTTTTACTATGCTTAACTCCTAAAGAATATTTTGTATGTTTTGAAGCAATTTAGTATTCAACATAAGATATAGAATACTTAGTTATGGATAGTATTAATATTCATTAGTGATATTTTTAGGGTATGAAAGGATATGAATATAAAAGTTGAACAATTTTTGTGTACTATTTGATTCTCAAAATACTCGATATTATTAATATGTTTGATGTATAAAATGAATTTAAATGATAAAAAAATTTAAGAAAAAAAAAGATGCTATTGATGAATCAGGGTTGCAGAATGGCCTCAGGAGCTGAACTACAACCCTGAAAGGACTTTGTTCAGCATATTTAAAGAGTGAACTCATAGAGCAAGGGGGAGCAGGGTGCACTGTCCAATCACATTTTGATATCCATCAGTCAGGATAGGAGCAGGTTACGGAGCCGGGAACATGAACTTAGTTTGACCCTGCCAGCAAGATGGAGAAGTTGACCCTGAGATGTCTGGATTCAGACAACTATTTCCTCATAATAGAAGATGTTCAGATATTGAGAAGTCTCCAGCTTCCCCAGGGCCTGGGACCTTGAATTTAGTTTTTCCCTATGTTAAGTAGAGTCTGAAAAGGAAATGGTAATACTTAGAATACGTTTTTTCTGTTTGTTCCAAATGGCTGTATTTGCGTATGCTTTCACTCTCTGGAGCTGGGTCCCCCATCCTGGCTGTGCAGGCTTCTTCCTCCTGTGACTGCCTCTCTGCGTCAGTGCCTCTCTTAGCCTTCTACTGAGTTCCATCCTCTGGCAGCAGATTCTGGTTTCCTCCATCTGTACTATAGCCTCAATGTTTGTACCCATGTTTGTGTCCCTACAAAATTCTAATGTTGAACCCGAGATTCCCCACTGTACCAGTGTCTGGAGATGGAGCCACTAAGGAAATTGTTCACACTGGGTGAGGGCATGGCACAGAGGTCTCCTCTAATTGGATTAGTAGTCTTACAAAAAGAATCAAAGGGACTAGAGAGATGGCTCAATGATTACAGCACTGGCTCTCTTCCAGAGGACCTGAGTTTGGTTCTTAGCACCCACATGGCCTCTCACAACTGTCTATAGACACTCCAGTTTCAGGGGGTCTCACAATCTCTTCTGTCTTTCAAGGCCACCAGGCACATAATTGGTACACAGACATACTTGCAGAAAAACACCCACACAAATGAAATAATTTTTTTAAAAAGCTGGGAATGGCTCCTCTAATAAAGTGCTCAATTGTGAGAATCTAAATTTGGATCCCTAGAACCTACACAAATCCACAATAGACCATATCTTTAATATCAGAACTCCTGTAATACAATGGGAGGTGGAGACAGGAGAATCAGCAGATGCTCATAAGCCAATCAGCCTGGTGTACACAGTGGTAAACACTTGACTTGTCTAAAACAAAATGGAAGGTGAGAACAGACACCCAAAATAGTCTGGCCTCCACAGCTGTACACAATGCCAGCACTCATAAGAACACACACACACAAAAAGTCATTAATTGACTAGAGTTTACCCTATCCATGTGACACAAGGAGAGACCACTAGAATAGTGAAATGGTAACTCCATACCTACAAGCCAAACTCAGAAAAAGGTCAACCTTTTAGGCACTTCGACTTTGAGCTTTTCAGTCTACAGATTGAGAAACAACTTTTTGTTGTGTAAGCAACCCAGGCTGGGTTGTCTTGTTGTAGCAGCCCAAACAGACTAGTATAGTCTAGACTTCATAAGCATATATGAACGGTATATTGTTAGACATAGAATTCTGATTTGATAGTTCTTTTCTTTCAGCCCTTGGAAAATGCTGTACCTCTTTCTGGCCTCCATGGTTTCTGCTGAGAAATCCTTTGTCATTATAATTGGTTTTCCCCATAGCTAAGGTGTCATTTCTTTCTTGCTACTTTCAAGACTGTTTTTCCAGTGCTTGGGATTAAACCCTTGCAAAGCGCTCTACTCTCCCTGGCCCCTCAAGACATTTTTATATTGATTATGAAGTCTTACTGTGAATTTCTTTGTATTTAATACTATTAGGAGTTTGCTCAGCCTCTTGATTAAGTAGATTTAGACCATTTGTCAAATGTGGACAGTTTTCAGCCATCATTTTCTTGAATGCTTTTTAGCCCTAGGCTTTCCCTCCCTCCTTCCCACCCTCCCTCCCTCCCTCCTTCCCACCCTCCCTCCCTCCCTCCTTTTAGGACTCTAGTAGATTAGGTGTTAGATCTTTTGTTAGGTATCAATGGTTCTGAAGGCCATCCTCACCTAGCTTACCCCTGTCTACTTTGTACCACTTGTTC
>LR755242.1:72059-90689 GCA_902729485.2 Mus minutoides | reverse complement strand
GGAGATGCCATACCTGAGAAGAGTGCAGGACAGGAAGGCATGGCTACCTTGTGAAGGAACTGGAAGAGTACAGCCTAGTTAGGAAGCCCCCTGGGTTCCAGCCAACCAGGGTAGAATATACAGTTTAGTAAGTAATAACTCAGGGATACCAGCATAAGGTAGATTCACATCATGGAGGTTAGGCAGTCGCCCAGCTACTGCACTGTTGAAGACATATTAAAATAATGGTGGTGTGTGTGTGTGTGTGTGTGTGTGTGTGTGTGTGTGTGTGTGACTCTGCCTGTGTGTGTCTTTCATTCGGAAACATAAAGTATTGAGGTGGGTAGTGAACCCGCCACTGGGCTTAATTTTTAAAATAATTAATTCAACAAATGTCATCCTTTCAATAAAAAGAAATAAGGGAGGCCCAGTAGTTAAGAGCACTGACTGCTCTTCCAGAGTACCCTGGTTCAAATTCCAGTACCCACATGGCAGCTCACAGCTGTCTGTAACTCCAAGATCTGACACACAGACATACATGCAGGCAAATCACCAATGCATATAAAATAAAAATAAATAAATTTTTTAAATTTTAAGAAAGAATACTTTAAAAATAAAAAAAAATTTTTTTTTAAAAAGAAAAAAAGGTAGGACTGAGATTCAATATTCTATACTGAGCAGGTGGAAGTAGAGGGGGAAGAGGGGGAGAAAAGAAGGGAGGAAGGGAGAGAGAGGAACAAAGGTAAGATAAAGAAATAGGAGAGACAGAGACAGAGACAGAGGACAAGTCAGTAAAGCTAAGTCTCTAGTTAAAGAAGGTTGAGGCCTTAAGACAAGTTCTGCTTCTTCCCTTTTCCATGTAAAGGTAGTGGAAAGTGAACCCTGTTTATTGACTTATCATTTGGAGCAGTGGAAGACAGAGGAGAGGAGGTTTGGGCTGACTTTGATAGGGAGTGCTGTACATTACCCATTTACCTATTGCCAAATGTGTGCTAATCTCTAATTATACAGTGTGAATCCCTGACAGTAAAGGAACTGAGCGAGGACGCCCCTTCCTGCACAGCAGACTGGGAACATGCTGCTTGGGATGAGACTTCCCTTCCCACAGTGAGCTTGTTTGTCCTGGGGCTGGTTGTTCAGTTCATCTCATTGTGCAGTGCCTTCAAAGGAAGCAATTGGCCTCTGGAGCCAGCCCTCTGCAGTCACTGATGGCAGCCACATCCTGCCACCTAATCGGGTTTTGATTGTGTTCACTAGCTGTAGGGATGGCATTTCCATTTCAATGAGGCAGCTGGCAGGCATGCTGCAACGCCACATTGATTGCAGAATAAAACTATTTCAAGTATATCTGCAAAATGCACATTTCTAATGAACTTCCAGTTTTGTGCTTGCTCTTTATAAAAGCAAACTTTAAACTATTGTTTCTGTGACTAGCACCCCTTACTCTGCCCGCTTCATGACCTAGCTTCTCCCATCTCAGTGCTACAAGGTAACCATGTCTACTATGTCCCAGCCAAAGGTTCTCATTGAACTCCCCTGGCCTTTGACTGTAGCCAACCACTTTTCAGTCATGAGATCGCAGTTATTCATAAGAGCATTTGTAATTACTCTTTTTTTGTTGTTCAGAATTTAATAATATCTCACTATCCTTCACCCCTTCCAGGCTCAGAAAAGCCCTCAGAAAGTTTCCTATGTCCTGACCTCAGAAGTCCCCTTTGCTCTGTCTTCATCTGATCTGCCTTATTCCCTGCAGGGCATAAGGAACCTGGGCCTTTAGAGAAAGTTCTCTGTACAACATACACTGAGTGATCTAAATAAAAAACACTCCTGACTGAAAAGTATATGTAATCTATGTGAGGATGGTGAGCTAGTTCCTTCTGTTGTTTCCGATGACATTTTGATATCCATCACAGACCAAGTGTTGTTATGGTGATGGGAAGAGCCTATGCTTGAGAGAACTGGGGAACAATGAGATGCAGAGAGGGACTTTTTCTTTTTTAATTTATTAAGCATGCACCACTTCAATGGCCTCGTCAAATGTTTTTACATTAAAAATCCCTACAGTTCCCCATATGAAATAAAATTATTTTCTTTTCCTATACAAAACCAAAACCACAAAATAAAAACAAGTGGCATTGAGCTAATTCAAAGGGAGAGAGTTGCAGGAGACAGCTGCTTGGCTCAAAGTACCAAAGAGAAGGTGTTAGGGGCTGGGGAGGAGTGGGGAGAGGCAGGGACTCTTGCCTACAGTCTTTAAGTCACGGCTAGTGCTCAGCGGTCATATTCATTCATTGTGGACAGAGCAGGACATAATCTTGAGCTTGTTGTATTAAGTCCTGTGTTTTCTTCAGTTTCAATCATACAAGAGAGTCCTGCATCAGAGACCTGGAAATATTTTTTTGGGTAAGATTTGAAAAAAAAAAAAAATAGAGGAAATTAAGGGAACATGGGAAGGAAACTTTAGTCATTCCAGAATCTTGCTGGGAGTCAGAAATGTCAATACATCTGATAAAATATAAATTGCTCACAGCTGAGGCCTCCAACCTTTTGACATTGGGGAATGATTTTGTTATCTGCAAAGTTCACACTTGAGAACCTCACAACTGAGTTGCCAGAAATTATATAATGTTTTAAGTAAGTTTACAATTTTGTATTGACCTGTAGTCATGCACATTCTCGGTTTCATGTAGCGCCTAGTACCCGAGATTGGACACTTCTAGCCTATATAAATAACATTTATCTTCATAAAAACATCTAAAGCTACTAAGAATCATAAGCTGCTAATTTAAGGCCAGAATGTCTTGGCCATGTTTGTGCCTGGGCTCTTCTCTCAGGCCTAAACCCAAACAGTGCACGCATCATGATACCTGCAATCATTGTAGTTACCAAAGAAAAGTATTTAATCTTTAAATTTTGTTGCAAATTTTATTCTTTAAACAATGAGACTTAGAAAACCACAAAACTGTGTGTGTGTGTGTGTGTGTGAGTGTGTGTGTGTACAAAATCTAAACTTGACTATCTCTTGCAAAGCCCACACTTGTGTCTTTAGGATATCTAATATCCTATTTTTAAGCATCTCTAAAACCTCAGGCTTAAATCCAAAGATTGTAGTATCTCATATCCCTATTTAATAAACTAATGTTGCTTTACTTCAATTGGTCCTGAAATAACTTCCACCCACCCCCGCATCCTCTCCCCTCTCCTGTGTGTGTGTGTGTGTGTGTGTGTGTGTGTGTGTGTGTGTGTGTGTATGGATGTGCATTCATATGTGTTGCTTATGTGTAGAGGCCAGCCTTTGACCTTGCTCCTTGGGAACTCTGGCCATTTCTTTTAAGGCAACATTTCTTATTAACCCAGAAAGAGGCTAGCCAGGATAGCCAGTGAGTTTTAGAGATCCTTTGTCTCAGCCACTCTATTTCTGGGATTACAAGCACCTGTCAACATGCAGGAGTTTTCTATGGGTCCTGGGGATCAAACTCAGCTCCGTATTGCAAGGCAATTGCTCTACTGATGGAGCCATCTCCTCACGTTTCCAAATTCTTTTCTGCCATGTAGTCAAGGATCCAGCTTTACCTGAGTGGTCTGTAACTCCACAGGCTACTGATAGTCTCTCCAATGTGACTGTTGGTTTTAGAAATATTAAGTCTAACTCTCCTAATTCCACATTTAAAAAAAAAATCCAAGATTTGTAGGGCACAGAAAGGTGAGATGGTCCAAGGCCTTGTCACTCATTGATGAGTGACAGAAACAGACTTCTCAGGTCTGATTCCTGTACTGTTGGTGGCAGTTGTTTCTGCCATTGAATCCTTACCTATTGCTGACACTAGTTTGGAAAGGTGTGGTTATTATTGTCTGCCATCTTCTTTTGTTCTCAAACACTTATTATACTGTTTTTTTTTTTAATTTGTTTTTAGAAACTAAAAACAGTCCAGTAACATTAGTCTAGTAAGTAAATGGGTATTAGCCAGAAGGGTCAACCTTGGTACTGATGACCGATCACAATTGTCAGCACAAACAGGATCATGTTTTCCTCAGGTGAATATTTTTAATATTTAAACTTAATGTGCTTTCTTCTTTACCTGCTTGTGGGGGTCACAATTCCAACCAGATCACTGTAGATTAGTCATCTCTGACGACCTCTAAAAGGAACAAAAAGAATAAAGAAAGCAAATACATTCAAGTGGAAGATGATTCCCACTGTAGGATGATATGCATTTAACAAGACACTTTGGCTGAAGTGCTTACACAGTCTTTCAGGGACACAGTAAATAATTCTAGGGTTCAATCGATTCACACATACTTAAAATTAATCGTTATGTAAAAGCCTGAGAAAATAAAAACTTACAAGACAGTTGTAAACTACCGAGCTTCTTTTCTTTCTCTCAGGATGCATGTAACTTTCATCATCAACAAAATAATTTTCAAGTCATTTAACATAGTTCCCAGAGAATATTATCTGTATCTTTTTTAAAATTACTTCAGATATCACATTTTCTTTGAATCTCTGGAAAAGGCTAGCTATAGAAACTTTGTGAAGAATAGAATTAGTCATTCTATCGAACATTTGGAAAGTGGTTTTCAGCTTTGCTTTATAAGTTTATTCTGTAGCTAATATTTTCAAGAACATATTTACTGTATTTGAAAGTAATTTTGAAAGGGGTTATTGAAGGCAATAGCTAAGCTTGAAATTGTAATTGCCCACCCCACTCCCCCAGAAACAATTTGTAATCCTGTGAATGTCATTGTCTCTCTTTTAAGCCAGCCTGTAAGTGACCTTACATCATCTTTGGCACAAAAGGGAAAGGACTCATCTCCAGCTAGGCACTGGGTACACGGGTAGGGGACAGCGACAGAGGCTGGGCAACGTGCTGACCTCCAGGATCCAGGATCCACCAGCTCTCACTTACTTAGCTGTGAGGAGAGCCACACTTCTCTTAACTAGGCAACTGGTGAACTTCCGGAATGAAATGCAACACCCCTACACCCCATACACACCAGCTAGCACAATTACCAACACAGGTGGGCTCCTGCGCCAATGTGTTCTGCAGATAAACTTGTGATCATGCTCTACATTCAGAATAAACAGGGAGATGCCTGCGCTGGAGCTATCAAACTGCAGAGCGATGGATTCTTTTCTGCTACTAGCTAATATCAGAGCTGTTTTAGCCTGGATAAGCAGGGAGTTCAGATTTGTCCCCCTCCTGGTTCCATGTGAGTTCATTTTCAGTGACATTACTTCTGGGTTTTAGACATTCATTTCCCATGATTCTTAACGAGAAACTATATTTGTAAACACTTAGACACCATCTAGAGCAACACGTACGTATCAGCCAAGATTTTAAAGGGCGTTGGGGATCCTCAAAGCATTTTGTTGTAAGTCTCTCAAAGAGCATTCTGTCCCTAGAAGCTAGATTTCAGAGCATCTCTGTCCTTCAAGGTTTTGTATACAAAACACTAACAAGGGACATCATAAGCTACACTGCTACTGCCTTGGAGCAAATCTTTCAGCTTAAGGAAAACTTCATGTAGTTTATTACGAGAGATCTAAGAGAAATTTTGGGGCTATATTTCCTCCTCCTTTCTTTTCTTGGGGGGGAAAAGCATGAGCTGTCTCTGCTGTCACTCTAAAAGGATTAAAGAGAATTCAAGAAAAGTCTCAAGATCTGGAAAACTAAATAAAGAAAAGGACTCAAGTGTCATTGTAATTGTGTTTATAGCAATCTCTGAAAGCTACAGATCTAAGCTGGGAAAAAAGTCAGGTCAAACTTAAAGGCCAGACCTTAGGCCTAAGGCATGATTCATGTCTATTTTTAACCCTTGTTTCTGAAAAGTCTCTAGATAAAAAGAATATTGTCTCTATATAGACAATCTTTACAAATTTATTTTGTTAGTTGTTACAAGACTCTCAGCTGAAGAGACACTTTAACAGAGTGAGGAACCCCCTACCCCAATGTGGCTTTGATTTTATCTTTGAATTCTAAGATAACAATATCATCTGGATCTGTAACTCTAATCTACTTTCTCATGTTAGATGTCCATGAAACTTATTGGATCAACTTCCTAAAGTGTAATTGGGATAATGGAATCTCAGGCTCCCACTGAGCTCTGGTATGACACACTGGAAAAGACAGAGTCAACTCTTGGCCATAGAACCTCTATCTGGATTCCTAAGTCTCCTAAGAATCAATAAAGAAGTGAGACTTGAAGTGAGAGACTGGGCTCAGCACATGGTAAGCCAGTGCTCTGCCCCTAGGTACAACAGTAGCTGTTCCTTCAGTGAGAAAAAGACTTGGAAAAGCCCTTGGAAATAGCCATGGAAGCAGTCAATAAGCATAGGAAAAGATGTTCCACAATTATCTCTGTGAGCAGTGCAAACAGAAACTGAAGTGTGGTAACACTGCAACCCAGGGTGGCATCTTTCGTTTTAATTACAAAGAATGTGGGTAAGATATAAAGCAATTAAAATGGGAATGTACCAGAATACAACTAGTTTGTGCAGCTGGTTTTTAGGAATACCTACTAATGAGGAACATATGCATATGGCAATGTCACCCCTCAGTGTAAGTTCAACAAAGGGGATGAATTTGCGCACCAAGCAACATAAAATGATGCTCACAGGAACAAAGTCCTAAATCACACAGTCTGTAAATGCTTCGTGTGTCTTAGTTTTATTTCTGTAGCTCTGATAAAAATTTCCTGAAGAAAAAAATTTAAGAAAGAAATTGATTAGTTAGCTCACAATTCCAAGTTACATTCCACTGTAGCAAAGAAGTCCTTGTGACAGGAACTTGAAGCAGCTAGTCACAGCCACAGTCACGAGCATAGCAAATGCACACGTGCTTGTGCCCAGCTTACTCTCTCCGTTCTTAGTCCAGGATCCCAACCCCACACAAAATAGTGCCACCCACCCTCAGAGCGGATCTTCCCATATCAACGAATGTAATCCAGACACTTCCCCACAGACATGCCCACCAGAACGAGAGGATAAGCCCCTGTCGCTAGAGGTATTACACACTCTAGTTGCAGGACATGGCAAAATCAAGCTGGAACGGAGCTGGCAGTGGGCCAGCTTCCATAGCACCTGAAGGAACCATGTTAATTCTTTTTTTTTATTTTTTTCTTTCTGAGACAGGTTTTCTCTGTGTAGCCTCGGCTGTCCTGGAACTCACTTTGTAGACCAGGCTGGCCCTGGCCTCGAACTCAGAAATCTGCCTGCCTCTGTCTCCCGAGTGCTGGGATTAAAGGCGTGCGCCACCACGCCTGACCCATGTTAATTCTTTACCTGACAAGAGAAAAAGAATCTAACAAGTTTATCAAAATTTCGTTGCTCCTAACAAAGAACCATGACCCTCACCTGCTATGATTTTTCCCCCTCTACCCACATGGAACCCGGAGAAAACTATCACCTCTCTTTGAACCTGTTTGACTGAATGAGTTACATTCCTCATCCCCATTGACCCAAGTCATTCACTGCTGCTCTGGGGTAACAAGTTTCCATCACTCCAGGATAAATCCCACAACCAATGGGTCTAGTCTGCTTGCCTTTTCCTCCTGGAGCCCCGATGTCCCACCCCCACTCCACACCCCACCCCTACCCTCTTGTTTCTTTCACAGTCCAATTAAAGAGAAGAAAGTCAATCGGTGTTTTCCAGACAGCTTTGTGAACCATGAACTACACCAACAGGGTCTAGAAAAAGAGCGTTTTTCCATTTCACCCTCTATTTCTTTTGTCAACTATTATGTATCCTAACTATCCCTAAGTAGGCATATCTTCAACTGAGGGGAAAATTAGTAACTGTGAGCACAAGCTCGTTCCAGATCACAGCAGTCATGAGTCACTACTGTTGTTCTTTTAGTCTCGCACTTCTGAACCACTTTAAAAAGAAATTATATTTAATCTTTTTTATAGTCCAGTCGTTATCCCCCTCCCAGCCTGCCCTCAGGCAGTTCCTCAGCCCATTCCTCCTCCCCTGTCTCCAAGAGGATGCTCCCCCCTCCCCCCGCCCCCCCTACCACCACCAGACATCCCTACTCCGTGGGGCCTCAAGTCTATCGAGGGTTAGGTTCTTCTCTCATTGAGGCTAGACCAGACAATCCTCTGTTGTATATGTGTCAGGGGCCTCGTATCAGCTAGTGTATGATGCCTGGTTGGTAGCCTTCTGAGCCACGTTTTTTTTTTCCCTTCATAAAGTTTTATTTTATTTTATTTTATTTTATTTTATTTTATTTTATTTTTGTTTTATTGATGGCATTTATCCCATGGTTTAACATCCTAATTATACTGTAATAAACATGGCTTTAATATTAAACTTTTCCCTTATTACCCAAAGTCACCACAGTTCATTTCAGTAAATATAAAAATATATGCTTAATACTTTGTACAATACTGGTTTTTGGTCCAAACAAAACTGGATCAGAAAAGCCAATAAATTCAAATTTAAGAATCCCCAATTTTTTTAAAAGATTTCCAAATGGATTTAGGCAACTTTGAATAATGGGATTTACATAATAAAATCTGAGACAAGACTAAACAAACAACAAAAAATATGTTTAACATAAAATTAAAATTTCAAGTTCACAGATTTATGTTATGCCAAAAAGGTATAGAAACAAAATTGTATTTACAGAAGTCTAATAATAAAATAATGAAAAAGGCAAGACAGTAGATAGAATGAAAATATAGAAATAGCATATACTTATTAAGTGGAGAATGAACTTGATCTAACAATGGTTTAAATATGAGAAATCAATTGAAATACATTAAATGCTGAGAGAGAGTTCAACTTGCCATCTGGGGCCAGAGAATATAGCATGGTGGGTATCTGTCACTCTTTGAGGCTGCATAGCAACTCTGCACACCTCTGGACTAACTGTCCTGTTTATGGGGTATAGCCGGCTACAGGAAGAAACCTAGAGTCTCATTCATCGGCTCATCAAGACTGGCACAAGACATTACACTTTGTGTAAAGTTATTCACACAAAGGCAAGAGGTGACAGACAGACATCCATTCTCTGTGAAAAGTCCCAAGAGGAGCCACAGGAGCCAGAAGTATATGTGTTTATTATGAATAAATTCTATTCAAGATATGTCCAAGCAAACCGCATATGTATCATTAATTACTGGGTTATGTAACCAACTCTCAGGTGGCAAAGAGCTTTTGAAAAACTAAAATCGTATTTAATGCTGTTCACAATAATCTTCAGGCTAAGGAGGTATTGTTTATTCGGAACTAATACCACTGTGTTCTGTGAGATAGCATGTGCCAGATACTTCCAAGTGATGAACTGTATTCAGTAAACAGTAGCACTGTGGTCTTAGGGAACAACTGTTTACACAATGTTTATGTAAGTTACACAGCACTAAAGCCTGGGTACTTCTCTACAAAGGCTAATAGACACTTTTACTCAAGTCATTCTGTGATTGCAGGTGGCTTGAGCTTTGTAGATTCTCTGCTCTTTGCATGAAATGTCTTCCCTGATTTCTTTCTCTAACACTCAGAGAGAGTGTTAGAGAGTACTTCATACATCTCTGGGATAATCACTTCCTCCCAAACATCCCTAGTCCCTACAAGGACCAGAACTCTATCCCCTCCCCCACCCCGCCACCTCAACTTCATTAGACTCTGTAAGTTAACTTGTAACACCTGTCTCACAGAATCATATTTCCTGGTTTATTTTTTAGCCTTCTATATCAGAACAGTACTTAGGCAAGGATAACCACTTATCTACTTTGATAACTGCGTGCCTTTTACAATATGTGCCACATAATAATATATTTTAAAATAAATGAATTGAGAAGAGAAAATAGGTACATAGACAGTTTCGGAGGTAACAAGGCTCTCTTCTGTTGCACTATAATGTTGGATACTTGCCATTCTGCTTCTGAAACCCCACAAAAATCAGAATACTCAGAAAGAAGCTCAATATAAACATGAGTGTGGGGTGACGGGACATGATACATCATTGTGACTATCGATATTACTCTGGTGAGAGATGATCTACTAGAACTGTATTTTCTGCTTAGATTTGCTTTTGAGTCTAAAACTGACCTCCAATGTTGTTTATTAGAGAAAAATGAGGAAATGGATTGTGGTTGAATGTCATTGTATGCCCTAACCTAAAGGGGTTTCCAAACATTTCCCTAGGAATAGAGACCACAATCATTCCACAAAACTACATAGAAGAGCCTTAAAAATTAATAATGTTATTTAACTCCATTTGTTGTATAAAAAAATAGAGACACAAGCTATTCTTTCAATATCACATGGATAAGATTCAAGCACAGTATATGAATTCCCTGTTCCTGAATTGTTCCTCAACACAGGCCTGTTGAGACATGCAAGTATATAGCAAGGCTGTGGCCCAAGGCACACCAGAGTCTGAAGAATGAAATCCGGCAAGGACTCGAGGGTCTGATTCTATTATACATTAACTCAAATAGTCAACATCAAACTGTTCTCTGAGGATTTTCCAGAACCTTGCCCCAAAATGACTTTATAATCACACCCAATCTTTGTGAATTTTAAGTTGAAGAATAAAATAAAAACCGCTAATGAATCAAATGAAATAAAGCATGAAGAAAGAAATAACAGACATTATTATGATTAAATATGTCTCTTGGTATAACACAGTATCAGTCCTAAGACAGGAAGTATAGTTTAGTAATATATCATTTGATCAGGCTCTGTGCATTATGGTTTCAAAGAAATGAAAAAAAATTATCAATTTTTTTTCCAATTTTTGTTAGATATTTTCTTCATTTACGTTTCAAATGCTATCCCAAAAGTCCCCTATACCCTCTCCCATCCCCCACCCTGCTCCCCTACCCACCCACTCCCACTTCTTGGCCCCGGCCTTCCCCTGTACTGGGGCATATAAAGTTTGCAAGACCAAGGGACCTCTCTTCCCAATGATGGCCAACTAGGCCATCTTCTGCTACATATGCAGCTAGAGACATGAGCTCTGGGGGTACTGGTTAGTTCATATTGTTGTTCCACCTATAGGGTTGGAGACCTCTTCAGATCCTTGGGTACTTTCTCTAGCTCCTCCATTGGGAACCCTGTGTTCCATCTAATAGCTGACTGTGAGCATCCACTTCTGTGTTTGCCAGGCACTGGCATAGCCTCACAGGAGACTGCTATATCAGGGCCCTCCCTTTCAGCAAAATCTTGCTGGCGTATGCAATAGTGTCTATGTTTGGTGGCTGATTATGGGATGGATCCCCGGCTGCAGCAGTCACTGGTTGGTCCATCCTTTTGTCTCAGCTCCACACTTGATCTCTGTAACTCCTTCAATGTGTGCTTTGTTCCTAATTGTGTGTGTGTGTGTGTGTGTGTGTGTGTGTGTGTGTGCGTGTATGTGCGTGTGTGTGTGTGTGTGTGTGTGTGTGTGTGTGTGTTTGTGGTTTCATTACATTTTGATAAGATGTCACACAGAATTGTATTTTTGTTGAAATTTAGAGTCTATTTAGCAAAAACAAAAAACAACAGAAAAAACTGGGAAATGTCATCAATAAATCTGAAAAAAATAAATGAAATTTAAAATTCTTAGAAAAATATAATTAACCCAAATTGACTGTTTAAAAATTCTTATGAATATGCATGAAGCCATTGAAGAATGGCATGAGTAAAGTCTTCCTTCAAGGGAAATAACAGGGACAAATGATCTTAGTCTATTTGAACAAATTATTTCTTATTTATTCGTTTATTTGTTTGTTTGTTTGTTTACTTATTTTTAGTGATTATTTTATTTATTTATATTTCAAACGTTAGCCCCCTTCCTGGTTTCTCCTCTGCAAACCCCCATCCCATCCCCCATCCCCCTACTTCTATGAGGGTGCTCCCCGACCCACCTCCCAACTCCTACCTCACCGCCCTAGCATTCCCCTACCCTGGGGCATGGAGCCTTCACAGGACCAAGGGCTTCCCCTCCCACTGATGCCAGATGAGGCTATCCTCTGCTACATATGCAGCTGGAGCCATGGGTCCCTCCATGTGTACTCTTTGGTTGGTGATTTAGTCCCTGGAAGCTCTGGGGGATCTGGTTGGTTGATATTGTTCTTCCTATGGGGTCAGCTCCTTAGTCCTTCTGATAACCCCTCCATTGGTGTCCCCTTGCTCAGTCCAATGGTTGGCTTCGAGCATCCCCTTCTATATTGGTAAGGCTCTAGCAGAGCCTCTCGGGAGACGGCTATATCAAGCTCCTGTCAGCAAGCTCTTCTTGGCATCAGCAATAGTGTCTGGGATTGCTGGCTGCATATAGGATGGATCCCTAGGTGGGACAATCTCTGGATGGCCTTCCCTTCAGTCTCTGCTCCACTCTTTGTCCCTGCATTTCCTTTAGACAGGACCAATTCTGGGTTAAAATTTTTGAGATGGGTGGGTGGACCCATCCCTCATCCAAGGGCCGTGCCTAACCTCTGGTTATGGTCTCTACAGGTTCTCTCTCCCCTTTGTTGGATATTTCAGCTAATGTCATCGCCGTTGGATCCTGGGAGACTTGCTTTCCTGGCATCTCTGTTTGCTACCCCCTTCCCCCTGCCCTCATCACCACACACCTCTGTTCAATTTCCTGACCCTCTGTACATCTTCCCACCCTCCTCCCAGTCTTCTTCCATACTTCATCCTACCCTTCCCCCACTTGCCCTTCCTACTCCTCTCTTCCTCCCAAGTCCCTCCCACTCTCTACCTCCTGTGATTATTTTATATCCCCCTTCTAAGCAGGACTGAAGCATTCATATTTTGGCTTTCCTTCTTGAGCTTCATATGGTCTTTGAGTTATACTTGGAGTATCCTGAGCTTTTTGCTTAATATCCACTTATCAGTGAGTGCATACCATGTGCGTACTTTTGTGACTGGGTTACCTCACTCAGGGTGATGTTTTCTAGTTCCATCCATCTGCCTATGAATTTCATGAAGCCATTGTTTTTAATAGCTGAATAGTACTCCATTGTGTAAATGTATCACATTTTTTTCTAAATCCATTCCTCTGTTGAGGGACATCTAGGTTCTTTCCAACTTCTGGTTACTATAAATAAGGCTTCTATGAACATTTGTCCTTGTTATATGTTGGAGCATCTTCTGGGTATATGCCCAGGATTGGTATGGCTCGATCCTCAGGTCCAATTTTCTGAGGAACCACCAGATTGATTTCCAGAGTGGTTGTACCAGCTTGCAATCCCACCAGCAATTGAGGAGTGTTCCTCTTTCCCCTCATCCTCGCCAGCATATGCTGTCACCTGAGTTTTTTGATTGTAGCCATTCTGACTGGTATGAGATGGAATCTCAGGGTTGATTTGATTTGCATTTTCCTGATGATTAATGATGTTGAACATTTTTTTTCAGGTGCTTCTCAGCCATTCAGTATTCCTCAGTGGAGAATTCTTTGTTTAGCTCTGTACCCCATTTTTAATAGGATTATTTGATTCTCTGAGATCTAACTTCTTGAGATCTTTGTATATATTGGATATTAGCCCTCTAATGGATGCAGGATTAGTAAAGATCTTACCCCAATCTGTAGGTTGCTGTTTTGTCTTGATGACAGTGTCCTTTTCCTTATTTCAATTTTATGAGATCCCATTTGTTTATATTTCATCTTAGAGCCTGAGACATTGGTGTTCTGTAAAACAGAAATTTTAATCTGATATAAACTCCTAATTTATAACAGAGCATCCTGACAAAAGCAAAATAAGAATAACACAGCAAATGGACTCTCATCAAAGTCACAAACATTAGGTATGAACATACTAAACAGACACCAGGAAGGCAAATCAAATCAATAGCCTATCTTCAAGTTACAATTACCTTAGATCTACAGTGAGAACTTTGGAATTGAAAATCTACTGTTATTTATCACATTAGCAAAATGAAGAAGGTAAGTTATATAATCATTTCTGAGGGCATAAGAAAGCATTCAGTGTAATACAATATTATATGCCTGATAATTTTTAGCTCCCAGGAAATGGTGTCACCAACATAATAAGAATATCTAATAAAACCCTGGAACAAATCTAACAAATGGTGTGTCATAGTTTAGGTTTCTATTGCTGTTATGAAACATCAAGACCAAAAAGCTAGTTGGGGAGGAAAGGGTTTATTCAGCTTACACTTCCACATTGCTGTTCATTATCAAAGGAAGTCAGAACAGGAACTCAATCAGGGCTGGAACCTGAAGGCTGAAGCTGATGCGGGTGCCATGGAAGGATGCTGCTTACTGCCTTGCTTCAAATGTCTTCCTCAGCTGGAATTTTTTTTAATTATTTTTTTTATATTTTTAAATTTTTATTTAGCCTTCTCTCATATAATATATCTCAACTGTAGAATCTACTCCTCCCAGCTCCCCCTCTCACAGAGCTCCCTCTACCCTAAATCCTTTTTTCCTCCATTTCCCTTAGGAAAGGAACAGGCCTCCCAGGGGTATCAACCAAACATGGCATTAATAAAAATGTAATAAGGCTAGCACAAACCCTCACATCAAGACTGGGCAAAGCAATCCAATAGGGGGAAAGGGGTTGCAAGAGCAGGCAAAAGACTCAGAGACACCCCATCCCCACTGTTAGGAGTCCCACAAAAAACCACAAACTAAACAACCACAGCATGTATGCAGAGGGCCTAGCACAGACCCATGCAGGATCCATGACTGCCTCTTCAGTCTCTGTGAGCTCCTATGAGCCCTGCTTAGTTGATTCTGTGGGCTGTGTTCTCCTGGTGTCCTCAACCCCTCTGGCTTCTACAATCATTCCTTCCCCTCTTCTGTGAGGTCCCTAGAGATCTGCCTAATTTTTGGCTGTGAGTCTCTACATCTGCTCCCATAAGTTTCTAGATGAAACCTCTCTGGTGATGGTTGAGGTAGGCACCGATCAATGAGTAGAGCAGAATATCATTAAGAATCATTACATTGACCTTTTGTTGTTGTTGTTAGTTAGTTAGTTAGTTAGTTAGTTAGTTAGTTAGTTAGTTAAGTTTGTTCTACCCTAGGTCTCTAAGCCATTGAGCTTCTAGATCCTGACCATCCAGGCAGTGTCAGGCATAGACTCCCTCTCATAGTTTGGGCCTCAAGTTAGACCAGTAATTGTTTGGCCACTCCCGATGGCTCTGAGCCATCATTGCCCCAGGACATCTTGCAGACAGGACGGGTTGTAGATCAAAGGTTTTATGGATGGGTTGATGTCCTAGTGTCACCACTGGAAGCCTTGCCTAGTTACAGAAGATGGCCAGCTTGGGCTCCTAATCCTCCATTGCTAGTCCTCACGAGGGTCACCCTCATAGGTACCAGAAGGTTTCCACTGCAGTTGATTTCCACATCATGATACTCCCTGGTAGTCTAGTGCTTTGGATTTGGTGCTCTTAACTTGTTTTCTTATGGCACTCAGGACCACCAGCCCAGGGGTGGAGCTACCCACAATGACCTGGGCTTTCACGCATCAATTACTAACTAAGAAAATGCCCTACAGCCAGATCTTATGGAAACATTTTCTTAATTGAGGTTCCCTCCATTCGAATAACTCTATATATCAAGTTGACATAAAACTAAACTGCACATTTGGTGATAAATCATTAAAATTTTTGCTTAAAATTCAGAAACAGCTCTAAGAGGAATTCTGTCATCTTTTTAATCTCATCTTCCTATAGAGGTACTAGCCAGCAAGTTATAGTAAATAAATAATCAGGATTGGGCAGGTTAAATGAAACGTCTATCACTGGAAAGATATGGTTGTTACACAGGGAACTTTGTGTAAGTACTAAATGGTTGTCAGTTAAAGGAAATTAATGAGCATATGCTGGATACTGGAGGTTATTTTATAAAAAAAATAACTCAAGAGCCAAATGGAAATGTCATATATTGAAGGGTGTGATTCATTTAACACCTGGGTTTTTTAAAATTATTTGAATATAACAGTGGGATCAATTTCAAATATTTAATATACTGACAACAGAAAGATAATCCATGTAATACACAAATAAATATTGTTTAGAAAAGTAATGGGAGAATATACAGAAATATATAATATACATTTATGAAGTATTTATGGAAAATGTACACCTTTATTGAAATACATTAAAGAAGACCTAATTACAAGATAACATCATGTTCACTGGTGTAAGACACCATAACAAGAATATTAATTTTACCCATATTGATAAATAAGTTAAGATCTTAATGAAAATTACACAAATATTATTTGTGGCAAATAAATTTACTTTTAAATTTATACTTTAGGACATTTTATACAAAATGTCCAACAGGACTAGGTAAGAGACTGGTAAGAAAGACATATAAATGGAAAATAGAGGAAAGTTATTTTCTCAGAAACCAAAATGTATTCTAAGGTTATAGTACTTAAGACAGTATAAATTAGTGATAAAGAAAGATATAGGAACCAATGGCTAGAATAGAAAAATCCAAAACTAGAGACACATTGACTTATTAATGGTGATACAATTTAGTTCCAGGGAGTATTTAAAAAAAAAAGGATAGATTATTTCATTGAAGGTGCTGGATCAACAAAAAATGCTTTCCAGATTGGGGGAAAAAAGTGGACTTCATACATATAGAATACAAACTCATTTCTGGATGGAGTTATTTCTAAAAACAATCAAACCAAAAAAAGAAAAAAAAACCCTTAAAGTTTCTAGGTGATTTTATTTTCTAACCTTAGTGAGAAGAAATTGTTAAAAGCATAAAATACCTACCAAAATTAAATTCTAAATGTGATTATATTAAAATCAAGATTTAAAAAGAAAGTCAAAAGACAACATAAAAAGAATGTTGGGAACAAGCCACAGACAACTTTTGAAGCAAATATTACCTAGAAAGAAATATTCAAGAAACCTAATGCTGCTGAAGGGTAGATCTAAAGAAACCTTTTACAGACAAGAAACCCGCATGCGCCACAAACACCAGCCCACGTTTGATTTCACCAGTGCATCAGGAAAGCGAGGATTACATTTATCCTATCAACAAAGTCTCAAGTCTTGTGCATTTGATAGTCTTCAGTAATTAATTCTCATCCTTCCTTTCCAAGTTGATGCCCTCCCCCACTTTTCTCAGCTAATTGCTCTGGCTGTAACGTAAAACCAGAAGTGTCTGTCATTGTCTTGTTCCTCACCTTACAAGTGCAGACCGCTGCAGGAAATATTTAAAAATATATCACCATCCCGAGCTATACTCTCTGCCCAGCGGTCTCGTTGCCTCTGCCTCTAGGCTAGCCCCAATGGTGCGGTCTTCCTAGCTCCAGGTCTCAATCGGGGTCGTCTTCCTATCCCTCCATCTTTCTTTTTCTCTTCCTCCTGTGTCTCTCCCTGTCTCTCAAACTCTTAGCTCTGCCCCTTCCTGTCCAACCACAGGCTTCTTGTATTAATATTTAAATTAGTTGGACAGGGAAAATTCTGCTACCCAGACCTTCTGCTTCCCACCACTGAACACAGCCTTAGCCATGGGTTCACATCGGGTGATCTACTGTGCTTTGGAACTTTCCTTCCATTACTGTTTTCGATTACATTCTTCTTATTATGGGAAGGATGTTGAAACAAATTTTATATGCATATCTGTTGAGATGTTTTATAGCTTTTCTTCTTTGTTCTGTTAATGTGAAAGAATAAGAAAAGTTGTGAAAAGGGCCGGGGAAAGATGGAGAGGTGAAAGAAAGGAAGTAGATCAAAGAGAAAATTGTTGGAAGGAACAGGAAGCTAACAACTCAGGAAAAAGTACAACAGAAATAGGTCGTGTTCTTCATTCTTCCGGCCACCGGCGGGTACAGGTGGGTTCTAGCTCAGACTTAGTTCCGGAACCATCCAAGACACAGGGGAGCCCCATCTCCACACACTTCCACCACCTCCAGTTCCCTATGAGGCATGGGCAGAAGGAATCTAAAATGATACAGAGGGCAAGCTCTGCTGAAAATCAGAGTACCCAGCAAGTTCCGGGGACTGGAAATTCTTTGCAAACAAAATTCTTAATTACTGAAGCTATTATATTAACCTTTCATTTGGAAAAAATTTCAAACTGAGAAGGTGGTAGTATTTTGAGAAATGCCTTCTGCCCATGCCTCAGAGGGTCCACTGGTTGCCATGGCGCTGTGCATTATCCTTCAGTGTGCATCTTGGGCTCTGCCCTGGCTTTCTTGGCCTTTCCCTCCCTATTCGCACTGTGCTCTATTAAAACAAATCCCCTACACGTCATACACAAAAAAACCTTCTCTTCACTGATAACTCCAGAGAAAATAAAAAACACTTCTTGATATTTAAAAATCTCCCTCAAAATAGCATCAATAGGGGGATTGAGAGGTGGTTCAGTGGTTAACACTGGCTGCTATTCCAGAGATCACTGGTTCAGTTCCCAGCACTAGCAACTATCTGTAACTCCAGTCCTAGGGCACCCAATGCCCTCTTCTGATTTCTGGGGACATTGTACACGTGTGGTGGGCAGACATAACCATGGCAGGCAAAACACTCTACACATAATATAAAAATTAAATTGAAAACTTAATGAAATTAAATATCAAGGGTTGAGATTAATAGAAAAATAATGAAAAGTGTTGGCCCATTGCCAGTTTCCAAATCACATCTTTGTGTCTATTCTCTTACAAAAGTCTGTCTTGGTAGAACAATAAGCGGGTTTAGAGAAGAAAAGTGCAAAAGAGACTTTTGTTTT
>LR755242.1:0-71959 GCA_902729485.2 Mus minutoides | reverse complement strand
ACACTGTAGCTGTCTTCAGACACTCCAGAAGAGGGCGCCAGATCTCATTAAGGATGGTTGTGAGCCACCATGTGGTTGCTGGGATTTGAACTTATCACCTTCGGAAGAGCAGTCGGGTGCTCTTACCCGCTGAGCCATCTCACCAGCCCCAAAAGAGACTTTTAAAAAACATATCTCAAGGGTCTAACACTGGCAGGATATTAATATAGTAATCATTATGCACAAAAGAGCAATCTTAGCAAGTTTTGATGAATCAAAGAGAGAAAAAGGCTGTTAGCATAAGACATTCCGTTGTACTCTCTAAGCCTCACTCTGTCATAGCAAAAGAGCAGCTTGTTTCCTGTGGATGCTTTCTAGCAGGTAGACTACGGAAAAAGTCTTTGTTCTCTCCATTTGCATGTCACCTCAGAATTGTCCAAGGCAAAACAAAGGGAACCCACCACCTGATGGCTCGAACCAAGCCCAAACCACATGCATGTATGTGTATGCATGTGTGTGTGCATCCATGTGTGTGGGTATCCAGTTGTGTCTCTATGTGTGTGAACACATCCTTGTGTGTGTGCATAGGTCATGTGTTTGTGTGTGTATGCACGTGCATGTGCATCCGTGTATTTGTGCATCCATGTATGTATGTATGCATCCATGTGGTGTGTGTGTGTGTGTATGTGTGTGTGTGTATGAGTGAGTGTGTGTGTGTGTGTGTGTGTGTGAGTGTGTGTGTGTGTGTGTGTGTGTGTGTGTGTGTGTGTGTGTGCAGGTGCTGGAGCAGGGCAAGTGCATACAGCTCATGTTGGGGGCAGCTGTGCAGCTGCAGGAAGGAAGCCAATCGATCTATCTTGCACTTCCCTCGGCTTCCTCTTGACTGTGCCTTATTACTCTCAGGGAGAACTCTTACTAGGTAGGCTCTTTGTCTTTTCTCCTGTCAGGGGTTATAGACCTCAGCTCTTCCTTTGAGAGGACAGACACCAGTCACAGTGCTTTATGTTGTGTCAGGGGAGCAAGTCTTCATCTCAGCACTTTACCTTTTATGAGCTAAAGCTGGAAATAATGTTCTACTTAATTACTCTCCTTGACATTTCTTACCACTTTTCAGATCAATAAAACAGGATGAAGTTGACAATTTCTTATAAGAATGTATATCAAGAATGCTGTTAGAAATGTTCCCTTCGCACAGACAACTTTCATCTCTGTGTGTACTCACTGGACTCTGCTGCTCGTTCAATCATTCATTCAGAAGATGGTAACAGACCATCTGCTACGACCATGCCCCATATGGGGGCCAAGTCTACTCTGCTCCTTCAGAGCCCAGGAAATGGTTCAGCCCCATGTCTGCTTAAGATGCAGAAAATAGCGTGATCTCAATACTGCGTATAATAATCTCATCGACAAAGATATTCTCATAGTCTAAACTAAAATTGGTATAAAATGATATATAACTGCAATATGTACTCTACCTCTCCTTTTCCTCATTTTTATGTCTATTTTTAATAAAACCTTCATTATGTGTTGTTTATATTTCTCTTTTTTATTTGTTTATTTATTCACTTTCTGTCCCAATATCAGTTTCCCCTTTCCTCCCAGTACTCACTCATGCAGAACCTCCCCCCATTCCTTCCTCCCCTCTCCTATGAGGAAGACCCCCCCCCTTCTAGCCATCATCCCCCTCTAATCCCTCCCCCACCCCCAGCACATCAGGTCACTGCAGCACTAAGCACATGCTCTCCCACTGAGGTCAGACAAGGCAGTCCAGTTGAGGAACAGGATCCTCAGGCAGACAACGGAGTCAGGGAGAACCCTGCTCCTGTTGTCAGGGACTAAGCTACAGGAGGCCTAGGTCCAGCCTGAGCTTGCCCTTTGGTTGGTGATTCAATCTCTGGGAGCCCCCAAGTGTCCAGGTTAGTTGACTCTGTGGGTCTTCCCGTAGAGTCCCTGACCTCTTCAGGTCCTCCTAAATCTTCCATAAGACTCCCCGACCTCCGTCTAATGTTTGGCTGTGGGTTTCTGCATCTCTTTCCATTGACTGCTGGGTGGAGCTTCTCCGAGGACAGTTAGACTGGGTTCCTGTCTCTGCCGGCTGTGACCCCTTCATTGTTTCTAAAGTTAATTTTCTACTGACTTCTTTCATAACAAGCTAAGAGAGAGTTACTTTACTGGGATCTTTCATCCTAGAAGCTCTTTTTTAAAGATTTATTTATTTATTTATTTATTTATTTATTTATTTATTTATTTTATATGAGTACACTGTAGCTGTCTTCATACCACAAGAAGGTATTGGATCCCATCACAGATGGTTGTGAGCCACCATGTGGTTGCTGGGAATTGAACTTAGGACCTCTGGAAGAGCAGTCAGTGCTCTTAACTGCTGAGCCATCGCTCCAGCCCCATCCTAGAAGCACTTACATATTCTTATGTGAGACTATCTAGGGCTTCTCCCTGACTCAACAGCAGCACTACAGTTCTCAAAATGAATTTTGAAAGTTGAACCAAGAGTAACATTAGATGATAATTCATCAGACAAAGAAGTAAAACTGCAATGTTTCTATATGTAGCTGCACAGTTCCTTGGGTCTACATAACAGATTACATACTAAGTGATTTATTTTCTTTTTAGGATGTATCACACTCAAGACTGAGGCCAGCACTAGCAGCTCAGTCCCATAGCAGGGTAGACCTTGCTTCTATCCACTGGAATGACTGAGCTCCAGCTATCTTGTGACTGGGTTCCTTCTGCCCAGGGTCCATGCTCAGAGACAGAGATGGAAAGGGGCACCATCTGTCACATTATCCCTAAGTAACATTCCAACCAGGCAGAGGCAGTGTAACAGTTCCAGTATTTGTCTTGTGACCACGACCCTCTGAAATACTTGTTACCAAGTGGCCTTCTACTTCCTTCCTAAAAGGACACATATAGTTATATTTCGAATGAGTTGTTATCATAATAGCCTTAATCTAGTCCCTGCTGCAAAGAGTTGTTTTTGTCCAAAAATAAATAAATTACATTCCCAGTCTTCGGGGAGTGAGTAGCACCTGAGCGACCTTTAATGATGTTATTGAGATGATCAGAACAAGAAGAGTGTGGGTGCTGTCATCAAAAGAATAAAATGGCCAAAACTGAAAGGTGTCCTTAAGCAGATGAGTGGATATACACATGCTTATCTCTGTACAGTGAGATTAATTCAGCAGTGAGAAAGAAGTCAGGAAAAACCCAGAGAAGAACCCGAAGTAAATGCTAATGAGTAGAAAAAGCCAACATAAAAATTCTATAGTCCATATGATTGCAATCATAGAATATTCTGGAAAATTGAAACAAAAGTCCATAAGGAGGTCAGTGGCTGGGTTCAGAGGTCAGACAAGTGGAGGGAAGCAGCAGAGACTTTCAAGAAAGTAGACTTCCTCTGGATGATCCTGTAATCACAAATACTCATCGGACCCCTGCCACACTGTGACAGAAAGGGTGAGCCCAGATGTGAATGCCTGACGTTGGTAAATAATATTCATTTACTATACCTGTAACAAGTGAACCACACGTATACAATATGTGAACAGCAAGGAAATTGAAATATAAGAATCCATGGGAAACTCAAAACTGCTTTTTGTTTTTGTTTTTGTTTTTTTCGAGACAGGGTTTCTCTGTATAGCCCTGGCTGTCCTGGAACTTACTTTGTAGACCAGGCTGGCCTCAAACTCAGAAATCCGCCTGTCTCTACCTCCCGAGTGCTGGGGTTAAAGGCGTGCTCCACCACGCCCGCCAAAACTGCTTTAAGAAATAAAAAGACTATGAGATTCTTAAGAGAATTCATATGCTGCTCGGTGATAATCTTAGTAAACTCACATACATTGTCAAATTCAGATCCCAATATGACATCTAACTTGAGTCTTCCCTTTTGATGCTTATTTTAAATTTACAAACCCCCCATATGTGTGCATGACTGTGTGTGTGAAAGACAAATGAAGGTGAGGACATTTTAGGAAGCCAATTCCTTCCTTCCACCACATGGGTTCTAGGGGCTGAACTTTCGTCACCAGTCTTAGTGCCAAGACCCTTGACCCACCGAACCATCTCCGTAGCACGTTCCCTGGGTCTGATGGGACTCTGGAGAGAGTGACTAGGATACGTGTTGCAACAAGAGAACAGAGACAGGCTGTACCTAATCAAATGTACAATCATTTATAAAGGCACATAAGTAACAAACAAGCTGCCTCATAACTCTGATCTCATCCCTAAATATTCCCTGAGCACGAGCAATAAAACAGCTTTTTAAAATTTATTTTCTTTCTCGTCCCTGGCCTATTTCTAATATAAAATATGAGAGGAAAAGGCCAAAGAGAGATTTTTTTTTAAAGATGAATAACAAAGAGGGGACTGGCTTGAGAAATCAAGAAATAATGTCTTCATCTCCCCCCCCCAATAAATCCTTCCTTAAAAGCCCAACTTGCCCCAATTTATTGACACAGAATTGAAAGCAAACACACAGTAAGACATCAATAATAGACACCCTGGTTCTCTGTTTGTAGATGATAGATAAACTGGAAACGATAAATTACAGCTTGCCCACCATCTGCCCACTGTGACTGCATCTCATCAGAAGATAGGGGAAAGAAATGTCTTAAAGAGGCACCAGAAAACCAGTCTTCTAAATTAAGATCACTCTATTTAATAAAACTTGATTAAATAGGGTTCCTCATGAATAATTCGTCCTGGAAAATCTGCACTATTCAAATCTCCAGTGATATTTATTCCAAACCTCCAATTGCCTGCTTAATTTAAATAAAGGGTTAGGGACCTGTCAGTGGTGATGCGCTCGCTTGCCCAGGATGCATTCACAGCTTGCAACACACCTGCACATATTGCTGCACAGGAGCACTGCTGGACCAGCAACATCTGTGGGATCAAGCTGGGTCTTGCCAATCACCAACCACAAAGCCAGGCTCACCACTGTGAAGCATTTACACCGAGTCAGTAGCTCACCCATGTCTCAACCCAAATCACACATTTTCAGTTTCCTCTAAGAGTTTTGTGTACAAGTGTGTGTGTGGGGGGGGGGGGTCCTCACGCAATGTCCACACATCCAGGCCAGATTTACATTTAGATCTGAGGGTTACACTGTTTTCCGTTACAATCTGCCAGTTCATGGAGCACAATGTCGCTTCAAGGAAGAAGCAAGAACAGATAGATCGTTGCCACGGCTGACAGTCTGTGTCCCGAGTCCACAGTCACGAGCAACACCACACCTGTGAAGACTCCTAGATCCAGAAGCAACATTTTTGTTTTCCTCCTTTAATTCCGTGGTGGCATCGCTATGTGCATCTTCAAAGCCTCTCCTCGTGACCCACCTCTCTCTGAGACAGATGCAACAACCGCTGGATGTTGTTTCCAGCACTTGTTCGGACATACAAACTCGAGCCTTCCTACCACATAACTGAGTTATTTTACTGCACTCCCCACTGACCGCCCCACCCCCATGCTATGCCAAGTTATGAGTACTGATTTTTTAAACTCTCCTCTGTTCCTTCACAGGCTAGCATTCCCGAAAGGATTGGAAGTAACAGAAGAGCAATCCTCCTAGAATTGAAGTCTTGGAAGTTCAGTTGTGTTGTGTGGTGGGTGGGAAAGCTGCAGCGTGTCAGACACAGGTGGGCTCAGCTGTTAAATCCAGTCCCACTATCAGTGGACAGAAGTCAGGCAGATGTCATACCCCTGGTATGGAAGGGTTTCTTCTGTTCTGAACCTTCATCAGCATGACAAGCAGTTACTGAGGGCTTTGCTATCTGCTCTATAGGTGTCTGTTTCTGCTCAAGGACCCTGAATACTTGGATTTGGGGCCTTTGCTTATGCCTACATTTGGGTGTGAGGCAGCTAGAGTCTGTCAGCTAACTGCAGAGGCTTGGCTTCCATCCAAAAGGATTGTTTCCCTATGTCTGTAAACCAGGCCTTATTTCTAAGCAGTGAGGATAGACCAGTGGACAAATACAAGATCTCTCTTCACCCAACATATTTTTAACCATACACGCTTTGCTTCCAATATTATTGCTACCCCTGCAGAGTCCTCCCTAGACCTTCCCTGTATTCACACTGCTTCCAGCTAAATTCTCTCCTGCATAATTCCTATTTTTGTGGGATGTAGAAATTAGCCCTAAATTATTTTTAGTGGGGGTTTGGGAATTCATAACATATTCTGAAAATAAATTCCCCTCATTGAGCAAAATCATGTATGCCTTACATAACTCTGCATTTCCAGAGTGTGTCTGTTGCCTGCCAGCACCCACCCACCTCTGCAGGTGTTTCAATTTAACCACTCTAAGCAGCTATCTCTACTGGGAGATGGGATTTAGGGAGTGTGGTGGGATTACTAATTTAAGATCATCAAATAGCACCATGTCCATCTGTGATGGCTGTTCTTGGTTGTCAACTCGACTACATCTGGAATAAACCAAAACCCCAGAGTGGAGGGGCGCATCTGTGTTGTGGTAAACAGTTAATCTGCTCTCTCCCAGTAGGTGATCATGCTTCTAGCCACCTGCCAGAGTTCTTGGGATTCTAGGATGAAACACACACACATGCAACCTTTATATTTTGCTATGCTTTGACTAGCTCAATGGCTGGGCACTTTCAAACCTCCCCATGGCTAGCACACACTCCCCTTTAGTATTCCTGAGTTAACACTTTCTAAATCTATATTTTATTTTTGCTGTCCTGTTTCCTTCTGGGCAGCCCTCCCAAGGGACCAATTTTCTTTTACACCTGCATTTCTGCCATTTCACTGTCCTGCTCCTTCACAGTGTAATCAGTCCTACGCCCCCTCTCATGGCAGAATCCCTTCTTCCTCTCCCCTGTGTTTTTGCCAAGGAATCTTAAAAATCCTGCCTCTGTCCCTCTGCCTAACCATTGGCCACTGGCTCTTTATTGCTCAATCAAAAACCAATTGGGGACAGGGCCCCTCAGCATCTAGACATGTGGATTCCCATGTGATTTGGGGAGCTGAATTAAGACAGAGCTTTAGAGCCTGGCAGTAGTGGCGCACGCCTTTAATCCCAACACTTGGGAGGCAGAGGCAGGCGGATTTCTGAGTTTGAGTTCAAGGCCAGCCTTGTATACAGAGTGAGCTCTAGGACAGCCAGGGCTATACAGAGAAACCCTGTCCAAAAAAAAAAAAAAAAAAAAAAAAAGACAAAGCATTAGAACCAATTCCCAACACACCTGTGAGACATTTTGCTTAATTCTAAGTGAGCAATCTTTGAGGTAGAAAGATCCGCCTCTAATCTAGATCATGCCTTCTGCTAGAAGCCTACATGAGGCACCAGCCTCGTGGACTGAACAACTACTGGATTCTTGGACCTTCTGTTTGTGTGTAGCTGTTAGAGGGAAGGAGGGGGAAAGGGGATGATAAAAGTATTTATTTAAAGGTAAGGAGAATATAGGATGATAGGGAAAAAGGTAGATTATTAAATCTACTGGTTTCAAATATCTTAGTTTTGTATGGATTATTGTATATGGACAGAAATTTAAGATTATTTTGTACAACTTAAGGTATATATGCTTTTAAAAGGTATTGTAAAAATACACAACTCATTTTAAAAAATGTAATGTAAAGTACTAGTCTTACAAAAACTACTATTGCCAACTGTTTAGGATAACTAGAAATGCAAGCTAGTTGTGAGTCCCCTACAAGTAATCTTACTTGTAATCTTGTTAGGTACTAGCTTAATCACAGAAATAAGTTTTATTTAGGCTTTTGTGTATGTTTGCAAAGTTAAGCAGGAAATACATAGAAGTAAGCAATGTTTGTCCATTTAGATAAACTGAGGTAGGGTGGTGGTCTTCCAACACTTCAGAGAGCTATAGAGTATGGCATTTAAGATGTTTTAATTTAAAAAAAAAAAAAAAAAAAGCTTTTCTGACTGTGAGACACATAAGCTGCTGGCTCCACCCCCAATCTACTTCAAAGAAGATGACGGGTATTGAAGAATCTCCACCTGTAGTTTGCTTCAAATGAAGTAAAGATGGCCACTGGACAAAAAAATTCTGCCCTTACCTCGACTGCCGACAGCATTCTGTCCAGACTGTGGACAAGCAGCACACTGGAAAGTCGACTGCCAACTTGCAGAGACACAGTAGGCCAGTCCTTCAAAATTCCTGCTTCACAGAAAAGCCTGTCAGATATTCTGGGCCTATAGGCCAAAGATGGGTGCCCTACCAACACAGAAGAACCTTAGACTGTCCAGGCATCCAGTAGTCTGTCATTTCTATAGTTGAGAAAGCCACTTGCTCCATAGTTTCCTGTTTACTCTAGTAATATTTATTCTTCTCAGGTCTCTGATGCATTGAAGACTTGAAAGTTAGAGTCTTACACTTTTCCTTATTAAAGATTAAAGACGTAAAAGCTTCAATTAGTTAGGTTCTAAGAAAATGTTTGAAGCTCTAAAAAGTTGTTTTAAGGTGGTAAACGCAAGTATGATAAAGTGATTTCTGTACAAAACTTTTGATTCATCGGGATAGAGTAGAGAGTGGAGTGCTTTCTCCAAGGTTGCCAAATACATATGGACTGGAGATTGTAAATATAATTCTTACTTGATAATTCTTATAATTGTTCTTATTGTATATAGTTGATTAATGTTAGAGGGAAAAAGCCATTTTTTGGACTAAAAGGGGGAGAGGTATTGAGAATTTGGGTTTCTTTTAAAAGCCAGTTATGTCATGTGAATAGGTTTTTGTTTTAATCCAGGTAGGGGCTAAGAGCCTGCTTCACAGCAGGTAATTGTGATTTGCCTCGTGCACTAGCGGGGCGTAAGGTTTTTTGTTTGTTTTGTTTTGTTTTGTTTTGTTTGCCAGCTGCAGATAGCTTATGCTTGCAATTCTGGGAATTCTGGGGAGGGGATAAATGCCAGAGCCCCAATAGGGGTGACAGGAAGGGGAGGACAAAGGTGGCTGCTGCTCCCCGTGATGCTCCTGGTTGCTGTTGTTACAGTTTGTCAAGTGGTCATGAGCAAAGAAATGAGAAGTTGGAGATTATCTAAGAATGAAGATTGGACTTGCCCCCAAGGAACCCAATGACTAATCAGCAAGAAATACTCCAAGCAGATCCATGTCCCCTTTCCCCTCTAACCTTCTTTCTCTCCTATAGTGTTGAGTGGTTGGAAGATTTTCCAATAGAGTTGGAAAAGAGGTAGAGATATAAGAACCCAAATAAAATAAGCCAAAGTGCACCAAAAGGCAGCCATTGTTGGACTAGAAGGTCCATAGCCTATGTAACTTTCCTTTTTTTTTTTTTAATTGGATATTGTATGTATTTCAAATGCTATCCCTTTCCTGGTTTCCCCTCTGCAAACCTCCTATTTTCTCCCCCTGATTCTATGAGGGTGCTCCCTCTCCCACCCACCCACTCCTGCCTCATCACCCTGGCATTCCCCTACATTGGGGAATCAAGCCTTCACAGGACCAAGGGCCTCTCCCATTGATGCCAGACAAGGCCATGCCCTGCTACATATGTGGCTGGAGCCATGGGTCCCTCCATGTGTACTCTTTGGTTGGTTGGTGATTTAGATCCTGGGAGCTCTGGAGAGTCTGTTTAGTTCATATTGTTGTTCCTCCTATGGGGCTGCAAACCCTCTCAGCTCCTTCAGTCCTTTCTTTAACTACTCCATTGCGGTCCCTGTGCTCAGTCCAATGGATGGCTGCAAGCATCTGCCTCTGTATTTGACAGGCACTGGCAGAGCCTCTCAGGAGACAGCTATAACAGGCTCCTATTAGCAAGCACTTCTTGGCATCCACAATAGTGTCTGTGTTTGGTGACTGCATATGGGATGGATTCCCAGGAGGGGAAGTCTGTGGATGGCCTTTCCTTCACTCTCTGCTCTACACTTTTTCCCTATATTTCCTTTAGACAGGAGCCATTCTGGGTTAAAAATTTGGAGATGAGTGGGTGGCCCCATCCCCCAACTGGGGGCCTCGCCTAACATCTGGATATGGTCTCTACAGGTTCTCCCTTTTTTGGACATTTCAGCTAATCTCAGTCCTGTTAGGTCCTGGGAGTCTCTTACTTTTCTGGCATCTGGGACTTTCTGTTGTCTACCCCGTTCCCCATCCCCCATTGCTGCACACCTCTGTTCAATTTCTTGGCCCTCTATATATCATCCCTGTTGTCTCCTCCCATACCTGATCCTGATCCCCCTCTTTCCCCCTCCCCCTTCTCTCTTCCTCCCAAGTTCCTCCCACCTTCTACCTCCCATGAGTATTTTGTTCCTCCTTCTAAGAAGGACTGAACTATCCACAAGTCATTTTAATCATTATGTGTGTGTGTGTGTGTGTGTGTGTGTGTGTGTGTGCGCGCGCGCGCGCGCGCCCAGGGGAAGGGGAAGACAGAGACAGAGAAAAAAATCATTCCTTAAGCTCTGTTACTCTAGAGAACCCATCATCTGCATCCCATCAGGCTGCTGTTCCCTTTCTAATGCACAGAGCAGACATAGTTCCCATCCCTTGCTCACTTATGTCCTCACACAGTCATTGCTGGAAACACTTAAACCAGGGTATAAACATGGAGAGAAAGAATACAGATACAGAGAAAGAATACATCACAAGTAACAATGAAGTTCTGCTAGGTCCTGGAAACCCAGCTGTCTCTCATTTGCCGCTGTGACACAGGGCGTCACCATTCACTTTTTTTTTTTTTTTTTTTTTGAGACGCAGAGCATCCTTGAAACTGAGCAACTGTTAAAGCCCAGCTTGCTGCTATTTTAAATTGATATAAACATGAAAAGCGTCTGAGTGACCATCTGTGGCAGAATACAAAAATAATTGTGAGCTCATGTACTGAAAAACTATATAAAGTAGACAAAAGGCAAGCTACAATGATTAAAAATACACCAACACAACACGGACTAAAATAAACCAGACTCAAAACCGCCCATAGTGCAAAGATCCCATCATAATTCATATAGCACAAGGCTTAGAGCCCATCATATAGCACAAGGCTGAGAGCAACAGCCAGGGGAAAAAAAAAAAAAACCAAACAGTATGAAAGTTAATGTCAGACAGGAGGGGACTTTCTCCACATCTCTATATTTGACAACCAAGTCAGAAATTCTTAGACTAACATTTTAAGCAGCTGTATGTGTTCAAATGGCATTGGCGATTTGAAGCTCATATTCTCTGCCACACATTACCCATTAAGTCTAACATTAAAAAGAAATATGACGAGAATCGTTTTGGGTAGGCAGTCAAGTGGAATATCCTTCCAGTATAAACTGTCTTATGAGAGAGCTTAAAAAGTCTCTACGGCTAAAATAGAAAAGGCTATCAGAACCTTGTTAGGAACATGGGACTGGAATCAGAAAGCCACCCTCGATGGCTGAGGGCTTCCATGTTCCCCACAGCCTCACATTCCCTCCGGATAATGAGTTAGTCTGCAATTGGATCTACCATGCTCTCTTTAACAAAATGTTTTAGGCTCCAAATGCTTGTGGATTTCTCAGAGTTCTGTGTTCTGTTACTTAGCTCTACTGTGATAAGACTTGAAAGTTTTTTAAAATCTATTGAGACTTGCATCATGGCCCAACATGCAATCTGTCTTGATGAATGTATACCTAAGAATAATGCCTTTTAAAACTGTTGTTCTGCCAGGCATGGTGGCGCACGTCTTTAATTCCAGCACTTGGGAGGCAGAGGCAGGCAGATTTCTGAGTTCGAGGCCAGCCTGGTCTACAGAATGAGTTCCAGGACAGCCAGGGCTACGCAGAGAAACCCTGTCTTGAAAAATCAAAACAAAACAAAACAAACAAACAAACAAAAAAACAAAAAAACAAAACCTGTTTCTATAGATGTCCTTAGACTGAGTCAATAGGACAATGCTTATCTTCTGTGTAATCTGGTGAATCTCTTTGTTCTACCAAATGTTGAGGGAGGAGGTAATCATTCCTTTGTGTTCCCATTGCTTGTTGCGGTGCCTTACTTTGTGTATCTTGAAGTTCTTGTACTGGGGACACCAACATTTAGCACTGGGACAACCTTTTATTGGCACCTTTTTCCTGAAAAAGAGGGGGGGGAGAGGGAGAGGGAGAGGGAGAGGGAGAGGGAGAAGGAGAGGAGCAAAGAAGAAAGGAAGAGCTCTATCTCTGTGACAGTAATTTCCCCTGAAATCACTTGCAGGTGATAATAAGGCTCTGCATCTTCCATTGCCGCACAACTTTGATCTTGTTTCATCCATTTACTTTTAATCAATTTGCAACACTGTTTACAGTGCATTTAGGAGACACAAAAATGAGGTTTTGGTTTTTGCCGCAATGCTCTCTTATCTGAGATGTTCACAGCATTTATATTTAAAATAATTATCAACATTTGGGGATTTACATTGACCATTGTTTTACATTTATTTATTTACTTATTTATTTATAAAGATTTATTTATTTATTTTATGGACATGGGTAAACTGTGGCTGTACTGATGGTTGTGAGCCATCATGTGGTTGTTGGGAATGAAGTTTGCTTGCTCTAGTTACCCCCAACAAGCCTAAAGATTTATTTATTATTATATCTAAGTACACTGTAGCTGTCTTCAGATACACCAGAAGAGGGAGTCAGATCTCATTACGGGTGGTTGTGAGCCACCGTGTGGCTGCTGGGATTTGAATTCAGGACCTCCAGAAGAGCAGTCAGTGTTCTTAACCACTGAACCATCTCTCCAGCCCTTAAATTTATTTTTAATTATATGTATATGTGCATCTCTCTCTCTCTCTCTCTCTCTCTCTCTCTCTCTCTCTCTCTCTCTCTCTCTCTGTGTGTGTGTGTGTGTGTGTGTGTGTGTGTGTGTGTGTGTGTATACAGGTAAGTGTAGTGTCTGTAGAGGGCAGAAGAGGACTTTGGACCCCGGGCACTGGGGTTTCAGGTGACTGTAGCCACTCAGTGTGGATGCTGAGAACATAACTCAGATGGGCTGGAAGACCAGTACACCACTGAAGCATCTCCCCAGCCCCTATACTCATGTCTTTCAGTTCTCTGTCCAATCTATTCCATGATCTCTGTGCTCTTTAAATAAATGGAGTACTTCCCTGAAAGTGCCTTATTTCTCTTGGCTGGTTTACAGGCCATAACAGTGTTTTGTTACTTTATCATTATTTAGTATTATCTGGTATACACCGTTAATTCATCAAACCTGCATCAAGTATTCTCCCTTGTCACACTTTCTGTATGAATTTGGTAACAATACACTTTCATCTCTCTGCTCATGTATTTTTCCCTTTATCATATACACTACTTCCACACATTTGATAAACCCTTGGTATAACGTTATTATTTTCCCTTCAATAATCAGCTAACTTTGAAAGAAATTTACACAGAAATAAAGTATTTTTCTGTCTTAGTTTAATTTCCCATTGCTGTGATAAAGCAGGCCTACAAAACCAACTTAGAAGAGACCTCATGATTCCAGGTTCCAGACTTTCGCTGAGGGGACATCACAGTGGCAGGGGCTTGAGGGACTTGACCACATCATACCCGTAACTGGGAACAAGCATGCAGGCTTTCACTATGTTCAATTTCTCTACTGCCTGGAGAATAGTGCTGTATATCTGGTCTTCTTACCTCCATTAAAGGTAAACAAGACAATCCTCCAGCACAGACCAGCCTGATCTAGACAATCCCTCATGGCTACTTCCTCCCCAGGGGTTTCTAAATTGTGTCTCTTGACCATTAAAACCCACCCTCACAGGTATTTATTTTAGTTCTTATTTCTGCTGTCCTTACTTACCTTGTAGCATCCGAGATGAATGCTTTTGTACTGCAAGTTTTCTACCACTAAATTCTTTCTGGTTCTGTATGTCTAAGAAAATCTTTGCTCTCGTCTTTAGGAAGTATTTTCATTACTATCTAAATCTAAGTTGTAGCACTTTCTTTTGATTCCTAAAGATCCCAGCTTCAGCCTCTTCCACTTCTCTGTTTCTGGGAGAACTCTGCTACCACCATATCTGCTGCATATAGAGTTTTCATCATATCATTCTCTGCCTATCACACGTCATCTTGCTACTTTTTAAGGTTTTTTTTTTTTATCAGGTTACACATGGGTTCCGACACGTCCCGGTGCAGTTTTCTGTTTCTCATGCTAAGAGTTAAGTAACGTGACCCCTCGAACTGGAAGATACCTGCCTCCCTCTGACGCCTCTTCCCACATCATGGCTGGGAAATGCTCTGCCTGGGTAAAGTGGATGACCAAAGGGCTCTCTCTGGCCTCCTATAATTCAGGAATCATTTCCCTCTGCTTCAAGGTTTCTTGATAATCATTTCTTCATGTGCTTTGTCTAAATTTTCAATTGTTTCAAGAAAGATAATCCCAGTCCCTGCTCCTCTGGGGCTGGAAGACATCCTATCTTTATTCTTCATAGTAGCCTACTAAGGGCAAGAGTAGAGGTGTGACTGCTCTGCTGAGTTACACCCATGTCTTCAATACAGAGGTGTGACTGCTCTGCTGAGTTACACCCATGTCTTCAATACAGAGGTGTGACTGCTCTGCTGAGTTACACCCATGTCTTCAATACAGAGGTGTGACTGCTCTGCTGAGTTACACCCATGTCTTCAATACAGAGGTGTGACTGCTCTGCTGAGTTACACCCATGTCTTCAATACATTTTGTGATCTAACTCTAAATCTAGCATATATTATTTTATACAGTTAAGAAATTTTCCCTGTACCATTTGTTTAATGCACTGGTTCTTTCCCTCCATTTATTTTTATGACTTGCTTTTACATATTAATTCATTGCCTATATGCGCATCTACAAGTGTTTTCCCCCTGTAGTGCCTATCCCTGGTTGTCAACTTGACAATATTTGGAATGAGCTACAATCCAGAATTGGAAGGCTCACCAGTGACCCTAACCTGGAGGCTTGGAGATAGGAGTCTCTGATCTGGATCTTGGTATGGAGATCTTGATAGCATATCGGCTATGGATTCCAGAAGACTAAGACAGAGAGATCCCCGAGCTCAAGATCACCTGGGATTAAAGGTGTGATAGCACACACCTTTAATCTGGGTTCCACCTTCTGCTGGAGACCATATAAGGACACTGGAAGAAGGGAGACTAGCTCTTGTTCCTTCGCCTGTTCACCGTGTGGGACTGAGTAACTGCTAGATCCTTGGACTTCCATTCACAGCTACTACTGAACCATTGTGGGGAATTGGACTGCAGACTGTAAGTCATCAATAAATTCCTTTACTCCGTAAGTTCTGTGACTCTAGAAACCCTGACTAAGACACCCCCTCTTTTTGGTCTGCTGGTCAATCTCTGTGTTAAGTCAATATTACTATGTTTTTAATATACAGTCTTTGAGTTTCTTTATCTCAATAGCTACTCCGTATTGCACACTGTAAACAAATTCAGGAAGCCATGCTTAGTATCATGTAAATGCTGTCTTAGTTACTTTTGTATTGCTGTGATGAGGTGCCATCACCAAGAAAACTTATAGAAGAAAGCATTTATAGAGGGTGAATCCGTGACCATCACAGCCAGAAGCATGGCAGCAGGCAGGCAGGTCCTAGTCATGTTGCTGGAGCAGTAGTTGACCGCTCATGTTTTGAGACATAACCATGAAGCAGAGAAAGCTAAGTAAGTATAGCATGAAGTTTTGAAACCTCAAAGCCTGCCTCCAGTGACAACCTCCTCCAACAAGGCCACACCTCCTAATCCTTTCCAAACAGTTTCACCAACGGTGGACCAAATATTCACATATAGGAGCCTATGGGAGTGATTCTCATTGAATCCACCACATTTATAATCCCAGTATTCGGGAAACTGAATAAGAAGGGTCACAAGATTAAGGCCAACTCAGACTACATAGTGAGACTTATCTTAAAAGACTAAAAACCAAATTCAATTTTGATCAGAGGGAACAAACATCCTTGTGCTACTAAAGTGTATTTCTAGAGAACTTGTTTCCCTCTCTCTGTTCTGATTACTCAGTATGCCCTTTATTAGTGTGTATCTTAGTTAAGGTTTTACTGCTATGAACAGACACCATGACCAAAGCAACTGCTATCAGGACAACATTTAATTGGGGCTGGCTTACAGGTTCAGAGGTTCCGTTCATTATCATCAAGACAGGAGTACGGCATCATCCAGGCAGGCATGGTGCAAGAGGAGCTGAGAGTTCTACCTCTTTGCTGAAGGTTGCTAAGAGAAGACTGGTTCTCACATGGTTTGGAAGAGGGTCTCAAAGCCCACCCCCACAGGGACACACTACTCCAACAAGGCCATACCTATCAATAGTGCCACTCCTTGGGCCAAGCATATTCAAATCACCACAGTGTGTTAACATTTTACCCAGAGTTCCAGGATGCTGTGCTTTAAAATTTTTTTCTAGATATTTCAAATATTTGTTGCTTGTTAATGAAAGCCATGGGCTTCTTACTTTTGCCACATTTTAACTGTTGATAGTAGAGAAAATCTCTAATGGCTTTGTGTGCGTGTTGTGTTCTTTGCTTTTTAATTCTGGAATAAATCTTGATTGGTAGGAAGTGGTTTCCTGTCCTAGCAAGCCCTTCTCCCACTCAATGTTAACACCTTGTGCAACTGTAAACAACAGCAAAGCTAACACCAAACACTCACATTCCACATTGCAGGTGTTCTCATGTCTAGAGACTGAAGAAGCAGGATGGCTCTGTTGAACTTGGTCATGTGTATGTCATGCTTTACATAACAAGGGCTACACTCAACCAGTTCAACTGTGCTATAGACACAGGACCCCTCACTCTGGTCAGGTGGCCCTGCCTGACTCGATCCAGAAGCACTCTCTGAGAACCACCTTCCCATGTTTCATTAGATATTTTATTTTGTGCTCATGACTCATTTATCATTTCCAAGTCATCTCTATAGTCTGTTGGTCTGATAGATTAAGTGAATGACATTGTATGTGATCTTTTAAAATTATTTTTTTCACTTAATGCCCTTTTGTTCCACTCAAGTTGGCTCATGAATTAATATTCTATTTCTTTATAGATGAGTACCATTATGCTATGGACACACAGTACAGTTTTTAACTTACCCTTTTGAGAGACTTTTGAGTACTTTCCGGTCTGGAGTTCTCATGACTAACACCACTAAGAGTATCTCTTTATATACAAGTTTCCACCATAGACCAAACGTGGTTTTTTTACTTTTTGTAGAATAAATTCTCAGAAGTGCAATCCCTGGTTTTATGTAACTTCTGTTCAGTTTCGAGTGTAGTTGGCTTAGCCATCTCACATTCCCATCAGTGAGTCATGGGTGAGGTAGTCCCTTTACATTCTAGCCAGTTTGTGGTCTTATCGCTGTCTTTGCATGTGGCCATCCTCCGCATTGAGTAGAAACATCTTGTGTAAGTTGTACTTCTCATTCCTCACATAGATAATGATATTGAACAAACTTTCTCTTCTTTGGGCATCTGTAAATCCTTTTTGGTGAAATCACTGTTTTATCCATTTTAATAAGATTTTTGTTGTTGTTGTTCTCATAATGCAGAATTTTGATAGTGTAAGGCACTCTAAGCATAATATATTTACCAGATACCTGACCTGGAACTACATCCTCCCAATCTGAAATTTGTCTTTTTAGTCTTTCATTGAGATTATTCACAGAACAAAGGCTTTTAATGTTGCTAATTATAAAATCAATTCTTCTTCCTATGATCTCACTCTTGATGTCACATTTAGAGTCTCTTTCCCTGTGCCATAGTTTGGATTTTGCATGTTTCCATGTTGAATGCTTGGTCCTGAGGTTGGGAAGACTGGGAGGCAGTAGGCTATTTAGGAGGTAGTTTGCTGCTAAGTTCTTAGATCACAAGAGGTGCATGTCTGAAAGCATCCTGCCTCTCTCCTCTTTAGTCCCTGCTGCTTTCCTGCTATGATGTGCCACACTACCATAAGCCCAAAACACAGTCCCCAATCAACCACAGGCTGGAGCCTCCAAAGCAAACCATTTTGTTTATGAGTTCCTTCTATTTTGTTTTTTTGTGATAGAAAAGTGGCTACTATACCTTTTCCCAAGTCCACAGGACATTGGCTGCAGCGTTCCCTAGGGTTTTGTTTTGTACTGGGATACATTATGGGTTCTGTGTTTATTTTTTATGATGTGTAAGGCTCAGGAGAAAAGTGTTCATAGCTTTGTTTGTATAATTCTGTTTCCCACTGGCTTTTTAAAGTTCATCCTGTCATTAGCTTTTGTGAATCCCTGTGATTCTTCTACAGAGCCTTATCATATTCAATATTTATTATATTACAATTTGGGTTTCTTCCTTTATAGCATTAGCCAGGACCTGTCATTCTACATTGAACTGTGGCAGCGAGAATGGGGAAAGTTGTCTTGTCCCTGTGTTGAAAGAACCTCACCTGAGATTCTCCTGTAAGTTTTTGTTTTGTTTTGTTTGTAGTTTTAATACCTATCACTAAAGATGTTTGCTTTTATTTATAATTCATTGGTGTTTCTTATTTTAAATAATTTATTCCATATTAAGTGTACTTCTAGGTGAGATCTGATGATTAATACCTTTCCTCAGTTAATGTGTTAACATGGCAAGTTGCACTGATAGCTTCTCTAATGTGGAACTGTCTTGATTAGTGAAATGAAACCTGCTTGCCCCGATGTTCTCTGTCTCACAGTATTGAATCCCACTAATGATATTTTATTTAGGAACTGTCCCGCGCTACCTCCCGCCAGCAGGAACGACGCGGCACACAACGGATCCTTCTGCAGCAAAGCTTTAATGCGTCTTGAGAGTGAGACCATCAGCTTACAAGGGGAAGAATGGAAGGACCCTGAGCCGCACAGGGCCCGAGCTTATATAGGGTTCGGCTACCGCCTAGGACGTGGCAATCACTCATTGGCAGGCCANGCTGAGTTACACCCATGTCTTCAATACAGAGGTGTGACTGCTCTGCTGAGTTACACCCATGTCTTCAATACAGAGGTGTGACTGCTCTGCTGAGTTACACCCATGTCTTCAATACAGAGGTGTGACTGCTCTGCTGAGTTACACCCATGTCTTCAATACATTTTGTGATCTAACTCTAAATCTAGCATATATTATTTTACACAGTTAAGAAATTTTCCCTGTACCATTTGTTTAATGCACTGGTTCTTTCCCTCCATTTATTTTTATGACTTGCTTTTACATATTAATTCATTGCCTATATGCGCATCTACAAGTGTTTTCCCCCTGTAGTGCCTATCCCTGGTTGTCAACTTGACAATATTTGGAATGAGCTACAATCCAGAATTGGAAGGCTCACCAGTGACCCTAACCTGCAGGCTTGGAGATAGGAGTCTCTGATCTGGATCTTGGTATGGAGATCTTGATAGCATATCGGCTATGGATTCCAGAAGATTAAGACAGAGAGATCTCCGAGCTCAAGATCATCTGGAATTAAAGATGTGAGATTAAGACAGAGATCCCCGAGCTCAAGATCACCTGGGATTAAAGGTGTGATGGCACACACCTTTAATCTGGGTTCCACCTTCTACTGGAGACCATATAAGGACACTGGAAGAAGGGAGACTAGCTCTTGCTCCTTCGCCTGTTCACCGTGTGGGACTGAGTAACTGCTAGATCCTTGGACTTCCATTCACAGCTACTACTGAACCATTGTGGGGAATTGGACTGCAGACTGTAAGTCATCAATAAATTCCTTTACTCCGTAAGTTCTGTGACTCTAGAAACCCTGACTAAGACACCCCCTCTTTTTGGTCTGCTGGTCAATCTCTGTGTTAAGTCAATATTACTATGTTTTTAATATACAGTCTTTGAGTTTCTTTATCTCAATAGCTACTCCGTATTGCATACTGTAAACAAATTCAGGAAGCCATGCTTAGTATCATGTAAATGCTGTCTTAGTTACTTTTGTATTGCTGTGATGAGGTGCCATCACCAAGAAAACTTATAGAAGAAAGCATTTATAGAGGGTGAATCCGTGACCATCACAGCCAGAAGCATGGCAGCAGGCAGGCAGGTCCTAGTCATGTTGCTGGAGCAGTAGTTGACCGCTCACGTTTTGAGACACAACCATGAAGCAGAGAAAGCTAAGTAAGCATGGCATGAAGTTTTGAAACCTCAAAGCCTGCCTCCAGTGACAACCTCCTCCAACAAGGCCACACCTCCTAATCCTTTCCAAACAGTTTCACCAACGGTGGACCAAATATTCACACATAGGAGCCTATGGGAGTGATTCTCATTGAATCCACCACATTTATAATCCCAGTATTCGGGAAACTGAATAAGAAGGGTCACAAGATTAAGGCCAACTCAGGCTACATAGTGAGACTTATCTTAAAAGACTAAAAACCAAATTCAATTTTGATCAGAGGGAACAAACATCCTTGTGCTACTAAAGTGTCTTTCTAGAGAACTTGTTTCCCTCTCTCTGTTCTGATTACTCAGTATGCCCTTTATTAGTGTGTATCTTAGTTAAGGTTTTACTGCTATGAACAGACACCATGACCAAGGCAACTCCTATAAGGACAACATTTAATTGGGGCTGGCTTACAGGTTCAGAGGTTCCGTTCATTATCATCAAGACAGGAATACGGCATCATCCAGGCAGGCATGGTGCAAGAGGAGCTGAGAGTTCTACCTCTTTGCTGAAGGTTGCTAAGAGAAGACTGGTTCTCACATGGTTTGGAAGAGGGTCTCAAAGCCCACCCCCACAGGGACACACTACTCCAACAAGGCCATACCTATCAATAGTGCCACTCCTTGGGCCAAGCATATTCAAATCACCACAGTGTGTTAACATTTTACCCAGAGTTCCAGGATGCTGTGCTTTAAAAAATTTTTTTCTAGATATTTCAAATATTTGTTGCTTGTTAATGAAAGCCATGGGCTTCTTACTTTTGCCATATTTTAACTGTTGATAGTAGAGAAAATCTCTATTGGCTTTGTGTGCGTGTTGTGTTCTTTGCTTTTTAATTCTGGAATAAATCTTGATTGGTAGGAAGTGGTTTCCTGTCCTAGCAAGCCCTTCTCCCACCTCATTCAATGTTAACACCTTGTGCAACTGTAAACAACAGCAAAGCTAACACCAAACACTCACATTCCACATTGCAGGTGTTCTCATGTCTAGAGACTGAAGAAGCAGGATGGCTCTGTTGAACTTGGTCATGTGTATGTCATGCTTTACATAACAAGGGCTACACTCAACCAGTTCAACTGTGCTATAGACACAGGACCCCTCACTCTGGTCAGGTGGCCCTGCCTGACTCGATCCAGAAGCACTCTCTGAGAACCACCTTCCCATGTTTCATTAGATATTTTATTTTGTGCTCATGACTCATTTATCATTTCCAAGTCATCTCTATAGTCTGTTGGTCTGATAGATTAAGTGAATGACATTGTATGTGATCTTTTAAAATTATTTTTTTTACTTAATGCCCTTTTGTTCCACTCAAGTTGGCTCATGTATTAATACTCTATTTCTTTATAGATGAGTACCATTATGCTATGGACACACAGTACAGTTTTTAACTTACCCTTTTGAGAGACTTTTGAGTACTTTCCGGTCTGGAGTTCTCATGACTAACACTACTAAGAGTATCTCTTTATATACAAGTTTCCACCATAGACCAAATGTGATTTTTTTAGTTTTTGTAGAATAAATTCTCAGAAGTGCAATCCCTGGTTTTATGTAACTTCTGTTCAGTTTCGAGTGTAGTTGGCTTAGCCATTTCACATTCCTGTCAGTGAGTCATGGGTGAGGTGGTCCCTTTACATTCTAGCCAGTTTGTGGTCTTATCGCTGTCTTTGCATGTGGCCATCCTCCACATTGAATAGAAACATCTTGTGTAAGTTGTACTTCTCATTCCTCACATAGATAATGATATTGAACAAACTTTCTCTTCTTTGGGCATCTGTAAATCCTTTTTGGTGAAATCACTGTTTTATCCATTTTAATAAGATTTTTGTTGTTGTTGTTCTCATAATGCAGAATTTTGATAGTGTAAGGCACTCTAAGCATAATATATTTGCCAGATACCTGACCTGGAACTACATCCTCCCAATCTGAAATTTGTCTTTTTAGTCTTTCATTGAGATTATTCACAGAACAAAGGCTTTTAATGTTGCTAATTATAAAATCAATTCTTCTTCCTATGATCTCACTCTTGATGTCACATTTAGAGTCTCTTTCCCTGTGCCATAGTTTGGATTTTGCATGTTTCCATGTTGAATGCTTGGTCCTGAGGATGGGAAGACTGGGAGGCAGTAGGCCGTTTAGGAGGTAGTTTGCTGCTAAGTTCTTAGATCACAAGAGGTGCATGTCTGAAAGCATCCTGCCTCTCTCCTTTTTAGTCCCTGCTGCTTTCCTGCTGTGATGTGCCACACTACCATAAGCCCAAAACACAGTCCCCAATCAACCACAGGCTGGAGCCTCCAAAGCAAACCATTTTGTTTATGAGTTCCTTCTATTTTGTTTTTTTGTGATAGAAAAGTGGCTACTATACCTTTTCCCAAGTCCACAGGACATTGGCTGCAGCGTTCCCTAGGGTTTTGTTTTGTACTGGGATACATTATGGGTTCTGTGTTTATTTTTTATGATGTGTAAGGCTCAGGAGAAAAGTGTTCATAGCTTTGTTTGTATAATTCTGTTTCCCACTGGCTTCTTAAAGTTCATCCTGTCATTAGCTTTTGTGAATCCCCGTGATTCTTCTACAGAGCCTTATCATATCCAAATAAGACTTTATCCCCACCAATATTTATTATATTACAATTTGGGTTTCTGCCCTTATAGCATTAGCCAGGCCCTGTCATTCTACATTGAACTGTGGCAATGAGAATGGGGAAAGTTGTCTTGTCCCTGTGTTGAAAGAACCTCACCTGAGATTCTCCATTAAGTTTTTGTTTTGTTTTGTTTGTAGTTTTAATACCTATCACTAAAGATGTTGGCTTTTATTTATAATTCATTGGCGTTTCTTATTTTAAATAATTTATTCCATATTAAGTGTACTTCTAAGTGAGATCTGATGATTAATACCTTTCCTCAGTTAATGTGTTAACATGGCAAGTTGCACTGATAGCTTCTCTAATGTGGAACTGTCTCGATTAGTGAAATGAAACCTGCTTGCCCTGATGTTCTCTGTCTCACAGTATTGAATCCCACTAATGATATTTTATTTAGGAACTTCACTTGTATCATCACAGCTGAGCTAAGTATCTCATTTTCTTACATTCCTCGTAATTTGGAAACGGAGATTTCATTAGCTTTATTATATAAAAGAACAACTCTTTTTTCCTTTAATTTACCAGAATAGTTTAAATGATAAAGGAATTGTTTTTTCTTTAAAAATTAGTAAAAAAAAAAAATCTAAGCTTGAGGCATTTTGATGATAACTTTGATTTACTGCTTACTTGTTGGTCAGCTTTCTTCCTTTTTCCCTCCCTTCTTTCTCTGTGCTTTGGTGATGCAGTTTTCTGCAGAGCCCTTCAGCAACACAAATCTGTAACTCTACACGAGAGTCTCAGAGAAGAGCCAGGCTTCTGGATCTCTAATTACAGCATAACTAAACCATGTCTTAGTTAATTCCATGGAGACCACGGAGTCATCGCCCCAGGCCTCCTGGGGGACCACCCAAAGGTTGTAATTGGCTCAGACATTTCTAAAGATGGGCAGGATCCTCCTGTGCCCCAGCTGTGGTACCCACAGCTCATTAGGAGGGCTCACAACATCTGTTTTTATATTGTTGCTCTTCATGCATCTCTAATGTAGTATATGAGTTTTCTACAAATGGCACAGGTAGTGAAGTAAGATAAAGATGCTGTTTAGGAAGTTTAGTCTGTGGTCACTTGGCTCTATTCCACTTAAGCTTATGGTGAGAAGTGCATCAGGGTGGAGAGTACATGACAGAGCAGAGCCTAGTTTGTCACGACCCTTCAAGGGCAAGCCCAGAGTGACAGAAAGCCTGTGAGTGGCCTCCACCTCCTGAAGCTCCTTCTGCCTCCCAATAACATGAGTTTTCTGAAAACACTTCCATCTCAGCCTAGAGTGTGCAGCATATTCCATATTTATCTATCCACTTAAAATTGGTTCTCTTCTTCCCTGTGTTCTCCAACTCTCTTGTTCTGGCTAGGAATATTACCTTCTCCTGGTTTAGCCTTCCTTTCTTCTCTTAGTTTATTTAGTGTCTGTTTTTTGGTGCTAAGAATTGAACTCTGGACCTTTTACATGCTAGGTAAGGGCTCCGCTGTTCGCTGCCCTAGTTGACATTGTGAACCTGAGAATGTGGTGCCTAAAAATGAAGCAGACTAAAGTCTCATGCAGTAGTCAACTTTATTCAGAGCATCAGACAGTTTATACTCTGAAGGCTAATAAGAGTCACTGGAATACATTGCACAATCACAAGGACAGGCTGTGGCAAAAGTATGTTTTCCCATAGAGGTATATGAATAACAACAACTGACAGAAACTCATGCCTCTCCACCATACCTAGGAGGGGCACAAAAACACGTTCTAAGAACAACATTGTGCTTTTGAAGTGACTAAGGTCACAGTCTCTTGTTTTGCTTTCATGGAGTTTTCTCACGAGCACTCAGAATTCCTCTCACATGCCTCCATTCTTGGACTCTTGGACGTGTTCTGACACTCTATCACTGGGCTTTACCCTCACCTGTCTCCTGCTTCACTTTCCACAGATTGTTTATTGCTAAAAGATCAGTTATTTTCCTCCAGATTCTGAAATACTTCTCAGCTTTCAGTTTTACCTTTGTGGCGGCTCCGTGATCGAGTAGAGAAGATATCAATACAACCATGACTCCTTCAGATTTCTAGCTCTCTCTATTCCTGGCACTGCCTGTCCCCAGCCCACTCTACTAAGTACAGAATTAAGTGTAAGGAATTGTTTGTTTGATTGTTTGTTTGTATTTAAATCTTTCTGATAGAAGCATTGGATCCCAGTGTCTGCTCATGGTGGCTTATTTTTGCCTCATTAAGGTATATGCTCCTAGGATTCTCACTAATATAAAGATACACAGTGTAATCTGTGAGTAGTCTCATTAATTTGGTTTCACCATAAAGAAAACACAATGGAAGTAATGCTATTTTTTAAAGTGAGAAGTGAATCTCAGTTGGACATCTAATACATGGAGAAACTCTTTTGACTGAATATTAGCTTATTCATTGACACATCTACAAAGAACCCTGTAGAGAAAGGTCCTCTTTTTTCTGCCCCTTTTACCTCCTACGTGGTGTTTTCTTGAACAGGTATTTAAAAAAAGAAACGGATCCAAGTTAAATGTTATTCTTTTATTCAAATCTTTAAATATTAGTTATTCTTAACAAATATTCTATTAAGTATTCAACCTTGATGATAATCATTAATTCACAGTCGTAAACAATCGTGCACTTCATTAGACACCAGAAACACAGAGAATATTGAGTCACCATCCCTATCTCCAAGGAGTTCACAGCTAATTAAGAAGAAAGTCTCCAGAATAAATAAATAAATAAAATTGATATTGTGCTAAGTCCAAGATGAGACGAAGTAACAAAACCCTAAAAATATCATTTCTTTATGGAAACTATGCATGAAAGCTTATAGGGGCTAGGGAATTATACAGATAGCTTGCCAAAGAATGCACAGAATAGCTTTCCTGTCACTAAAGGCAGGAGTGTGGTCAATGCAGGAGAATGCTGCTGAGAAGGTTTGCATCAGGGTCATGTTCTGCCTCAGTCATCACTGCCAGACAATTCCATGCAATCCTGCCTCCTGGGGGGGGTCCCTAAGAACTAAGTTGCCAGGGTTAAATGTTTGCATTTCCCCAAAGTTTATATTTTAAAATAATAATAACACCAGTGTGCTGGTGTAGAGTGAGTGATCAGGGCAGGAGGTCCAGGCTTTTGTCAACAGAATACATACCCTTAGGGAAGAGATGCAGCCACCCTACCTCCATGGGCTTATCCAGGAGAAAGCAACCAGGGCTGAGGGTATAACTCAGTGATTGAGCTTTGGGTTTGATTCTCAGCCCTGGAAGAGGAGGGGGAGAAAGATGATCATCTATAAGCTGGGAAATAGTCCCCTCTGTCCATACCTTGATCTGTCCATACTTTGATCTCGGTCTTGAAGCCTCCAGAACTTTGAAAAATAAATTTGTGTTGTTAAACTGAGGCAGGATAAGAAGAGAGGAAGAAGTAAGAGAGCATGGCAAAGAAAAGGCGCCTTTCCTCCTGGACACTGACTGAAGTCTTAATAGCTGAGAATCATAGTCATATATGCAATAATGGTTGCCTACATTAAGACAATATTCCTCTTATAAAGACATATTTCAAATAATAATAACAATTTTAAGATAGCAATGGACTATGTGTAAGTCCTAAGTATACATGACTGCATTAGTTACTTCTCTGTTGCTGTGATTAGATAGCATGACCAAGTTAACTTAGGGAAGAAAGAGGTTACTTTGGCCCATAGTCCTGGGGGTTACCGTCCACGATGGCAAAGTGGCTGCGTCAGACAGCAAGCATAGGGCAGGAAGCTGTGAGCTCACATCTTGAACTGCAAACACTAAGCAGGGAGATCAAACTGCAAGTAGGCCAGGCTTCTTACTCTCAAAGCCCACTCCTGGTGACATACTTCCTCCACCATACCACCTAAACCACCCCAAACAGCACCACCAACCGGGGGCCATGTGTTTAAATGCCAGAGACCATGTATGGAGTACATTTCTCTTCCAAACCACTACAGGGGCCTCTAAGTGTGGACTTGCTCTTTTTCCTAACTATAAGCCTGGAACTTTCTGGAAAATCTGGCAGGCAAGATTATGCATACTATAAAACTTGCTTTAACTCCCTACTAAATCCTGTGACTATGATTTTATCTAATCTGCCTGTAAGCCTATCCATGCTACTTTGGGATCCATTCTGTGGCTCCTTTACTGAAAAAGGAAATGAAGGAAAGTGGGAGGGTGTGTCTCTCAGAAAGCTTTTGGGCAATGTAACCACAGAAACCACTGAAATCGAGTATTTGTGTTGCTAAGATACTCAAGTGTGATTGGCTGGAGAAGCCCACGCTCAAGCTTGGATACATACTCTTCTTTCCTTAAGCACCTCCTTGTCTGTTAGAGCATATCTAAAGCCACGTTAGATCTCCTCTTAGATGAGATGGCTCAGCAGGTAAAGGTACTTACTGCTAAGACAAGTAATCTCAGTTGAATCCCTGAGACCCTCACAATAAGAATGAGGGAACTGGGGGGCTGGTGAGATGGCTCAGCGGGTAAGAGCACCCGACTGCTCTTCCGAAGGTGATAAGTTCAAATCCCAGCAACCACATGGTGGCTCACAACCATCCGATCTGGCTCCCTCTTCTGGAGTGTCTGAAGACAGCTACAGTGTACTTACATATAATAAATAAAATAAATCTTTAAAAAAAAAAAAAAGAATGAGGGAACTGACCCCTTCAAGCTGATCATAGGTAATGTGGCACACACACACACACACACACACACACACACACACACGGGGTGTAAATAAATAAATATAAATAACTGAACAAATTAAATCTCTTGGGAGACTAGAGAGACGACTCAGTGGCTACCAGTACTCGTTGCTCTTGTAGACACCCAGGCTTGGTTTCCAGCACCCACATCATCATTCACAACCATCTCTAACCTCAGTGCTTGGTGATCCAACAGGAACGGACATGGTATGCATACATACATGCAAGCAAAATATTCATATACATGAAATAAAATAAATAAACCTTTAAAAACAAACAAAATGTTGTCTTGGCCAGGCATTGTGATACACACCTTTAATCCCAGCTGTTGGGATGCAAAGAAGGCAGAACTCTGTGAGTTCCAGGCCAGTCAGAGCTACGTAGACCCATATACTCCAGCTCTCCTTCGTGCCGGGTCATCTTGAAATTTCTTTTGGAGTATGGTAAGTAAGTTCCGGGCTGATGTGTGCGAGAAGCAACAGCATTTACACACAGAATGATAAAGCCCTAACTTGTATTCAGAGACAGGAAATGGAAGGCTATGGAGTCAGGTTCTAGTTGGCTCACACTGTACCTTTTCAAGACATCTTCGAAGAGTGAGTTACCGTCAGTTGCGGTTATTAGTTTTCTGGGGGAAAAAATACCAGTAAATAGGAATAAGTTCAAATGTGGCCAGATGCAGGCCTAGTTATACAGAGAGAGATTTAACATAAGGAATGTGAATCATGTAGGGTAGACCTGTGAACTTTAGATTTAGGTAAGAACTGAGTTTTCAAATTTGAGTATGAATTTTACAAGAGCCCTTCCCCACCCACCCACCCACCCCCCAAGGTGGATACTCAGCCAGGATTTCTGCTTTGTGGTCTGAGAATCCTTTTTTTTTTTTTTTTAAATGTGAAGAAGCCACCTGGTTTTGTTAAGATGAAAATGGAGAGCTGGGCTGGCTAATTCCCATCAGGGCTTCTTTTTGTCTGCAGCTGAGGGGAACACTTACTTTCTGGGGCAGAGGAAGACTCTTGGCTGCATTCAGTCTGTCTATTCTGCTGTAGCAGTACATTTGAGCCTGTGGATAAGGGTACAAGCTGGGACCACTGGGAGGACGTCACTTGGAGCCAAGGGACTTCTTCCAAACACAGAGTCCCATCGACTTTCTTATTGGGCCAAGAACGGTCTGGCCATGTTGCCTGGGCTCTGACTTCAGAGCCGCAGTCCTGGTGTGACATAGAGCTCAGAAGAACCAGGGCAGGTAAAGGCTAGATCTACAGCCTCGAGGCTGATTCCAGAGGGGCTCTCGAGTTCCCATTCCAACTGCTTTGGACAACCACCTACGAGGGTATTGCCTCTCTTTGTCAGGGAGACAGACACTTGAGTTTCCTGGAACGGACAGACTTTATCATTCCCAGAAGGACCCCGAGGCCAGCTAGCCATCGTGGCTGCGGTCCAGACACCAATGGTGGGCGCCTTCCTTACTGGGTGGGAACACCAGCCGCCACTCTATCCGTGCTCTCCTACAGGACACAGGCTAACAAGGTGCTTTACACAAGTTTAGTGATTTAATGTTAATTAAATGTTAACCGTCTCTTAAAAAGACACCTCCACAGTAACATTTAGACTGGTATTTGCTTAATCAGGGGAGCCATGGCCTAGCCAACTTGACACATAAAATTAATCATCGCAGTAACTAATGTATTTGTCTTTAGAGGCCCCATCCACTTATCTGAGACACTGGCAAGATTCACAGCATTACCAAACTGTCTCAGATTGAGTTTCATTCTGAAAGGAAAAAATATGTTCTTGTCTCAATGCAGGTCTGATATGCACCCAGCACTTAGCGGTCCATCCTATTCATCTGGTATGGTTGCTTGACCCTGTGTGAAGTTTAGGGTCTTCCTTTGTTTGTGTCTTTTCTGTGACTGTTGCTGATGTGCAAATAATGGTTAGGACTTGAGTCTTCCTACCATATGACTAAAAAGAGCATTTGTACTCTTCTTAATTTTTTTCCAGAGTTGTGATTTTTGTATGAGAATTGCTTTTTAGCTAGATCACATTACATTCAGGAGGAAAAACAATATTTGCATTTGGGGTAGATTTATTCCAGACAGAAAAGGTAGATGGTGAGATGACAATAGGAGTCTTTTTTTATATATATAAAAATTTTTTATTAGATAATTTCTTCATTTACATTTCAAGTGTTATCCAGAAAGTTCCCTATACCCTCCCCCCTCCCGGCCCTGCTCCCCTACCCTCCCGCTCCCACATCTTGGCCCTGGCGTTCCCCTGTACTGGGGCATATAAAGTCTGCATGACCAAGGGGCCTCTCTTCCCAATGATGGCCAACTAGGCCATCCTCTTCTATATATGCAGCTAGAGACATGAGCTCAGGGGGTACTAGTTAGTTCATGTTATTCTTCCACCTATAGGGTTGAAGACCCCTTCAGCTCCTTGGGTACTTTCTCTGACAATAGGAGTCTTAAAGTCATCGAGGCAGCACGGGAGGTAAGTCCACCAGCATAATCGGATCATCCCGCAGTCACCAGGAGGCACCTCGATCTCCGTACTTAGCTAGATTCTGGAGGCTTCTAGAACTGGCTAGCATTTCCAAACAAAGTAAGAGAATCCTCAAACTGTTGCGGTTATAAGATGAATAGAGTAGACCCAGTGGCCACAGTTGGCTCAGAATCAGACCGATGTCTCAGCAGCCATCCTCAAAGATGCTTCCTCCTGCAGTAGATGGGAACTAACACAGACCCACAGCTGGAGAGTGATGTACGGACCTTGAGAGACCTTGGAGCACTCAGTCCTACCTGGGATGTCCCCATCAAATCCTTCCCCTCACAGCACAGGGAGCTATGTGAAAAAGAAAGAGGAAGGGTTGCAAGAGCCAAGAGAACGCCAAGGAAACATAGCCTTCCAGAAAGAGCGGGATGGGTATCTGAACTCGGAGACGACGGCAGCATGCCCAGGACCCACACAAGTCTAAGCCAGATGGGATGGCAGCACTGAGAGGGGGCGTGGCACAAGCCACATCCCTAACTCAGAAGCTACCTCCAACTGACGACTGCGCACAAAGGAAAATTTAGTTTTCTCAGTGGAGACGCAAACCACGCTGATGCTTAACATAAAACACACTCAGTGGTATCTTTGGAGATCTTTTTGTCTCATGATACTTGGTTTGGGAAAAAAAAAAAACAACCAACTTTCCATGGTCTTCTGCTCATAAATTATGTGTATTTGCATCTGCATATATATTCATTTCTCATCGTTTTCTCTGGGTTTTTTGTTTGTTTTACTGTTTGCTTATTTGCCTTTTTTTTTTTTAAGAGAGAAATAAGGTGTAGAGTTTGATGGATGCGAAGAAGGGGAGAATCTGGGGGGAGGTTAGGAAGCGGAAATAATGATCAGAATATTCTGTATGAAAAAAATACTTTCAATAAAATAAATAAAGCACTACAGGGATACAAGACCATTAACAAGAAGTTTCAATCAGTTTCACACATTTGCTAGAGTATTGTACTTTTAGCCAACAAATGATAGTCTTATGGAATTATGATAAAGTCATTTTGGTGGGCCATTCCCCACATCTTCTCTGAGTCTATAAGCATTCTACACACACCCCATGGCTTTTGGAAGAAGTACTGTTGAACTGCCACTCTGTCAGGCCAACTGTAACAACAAACAGTTTCACACGTACAGAGGCAAATGGAGGCCAATGCTATGTCATGGGCTATTTAATATTTTTACTTTCTTTTAATTTTTTTTAGCTGATATACAAACGCATAAGGAATTGCATGTTAATGGTGCCACTTTTAATGTTCCAATCACATATGCATTTCATGTTTAAATCAAACACCCTCTCTCCTTAAGTACTTACCATTCCTTTGTGGTACAAACTTCCAAAATTCTTTTGGATAGCTTTTTGAAATATGCAGAACATTCCTATTCCCTGTAGTCCACCTTACAGTACAAGGCCTCTCCTGACCTTCCAGCCAGTTTAGATCCATGTGTACATAAAATCACACAGCACTTAATGTGTGCTCCTGACTTATTTCACCTAATATACTGATCTCCAGTTTCATCTGTGCTCCTAGAAGTAATGGGATTTCATCCTTTTCCTTGTGTTAACAACCATGGTTTCCTTAACTATCCCTTTATGACTGAACACAGGTTGTTTCCATCACTATGAAGAGCAGTGGTGAAATGAACACGAGAGTGTGCATGTCTCTTACGAATACTAACTCGACTCCCTATGAATCTAAACCCAGCAAGGAGATTGATCTTAATGCAGGTGCATTTTTCATTTTTTTTGAGAATTCTCAAGTTTTACATAATCGTTGCATGAATTTACATCCCCACCAATGGTGTTCCAGGGTTCCCTATCCTGCTGTAAGACCGCAACTCAATACATTTCTCAGACCCCTAGAAGCAAAGCCAGCATGAAGTTCTTTGTTCTCTCACCTTCAGCCTGAGAAGCCGATGACCACTGGGTGACCCACCCAGGTGGCTGACTCATTGTGTAAGGAACCAGGAATGTTTACTCAGCTTCCCCATTCCTTGTGGAATGTTTGCCAAAGACAGCCTGTAACCCTTATGTCACAGATGAGCTGTAATTCATCATCTCCATTCTTATGATGTTTATTCAGCTTCTCCATTCTTTGTGATCTTATCCTCCCCTTTCTTTGTGGTTTCTTCCTTTAAATACCCCCTCTCCCAGCTACTCGGTGCGGCCATGGTCCTCTATGCCTGTGGGGTGCATGACTGTGGGCCCGAGAGCCCTTGAAATAAAAATCCTCTTGCTGTTTGCATCAAGACCATTTCTCATGAGTGATTTGAGATGTCACCTTTCCTGAGTCAGAACATGGGGGAGTCCTCAAGTTGTGGGTTTTTCACTGCCACACCCTCATCAGCCTTGTCATCTGCATACCTTTTCACACCAGCTAGTTTACTATGGGGAGGTAGCACCTCTCTTGTAGCAATAAATTAGTTAAACCGCTCTGGCTCCCGGCAGGTCATGAGCGAGTGCACAGCACCTGCCCAAGGATTTGAGAATGAGACACACACACACACACACACACACACACACACACACACACACCAGCTAATTTTGATATGCCTTCACAAGCTCAATGACTGAGCATTTCTAATCCTCCCTGCAACTAGACTACGTTCTCCCCTCCTACTTTCCTGAGTCAATTTGCTAAATCAACATTTCATCTCTGCTCCCCCAGACCCAATGGGGAAGTGGCCTCTCAGGCCACTTTTCCAGATTCTTACATGCCGGTGGTCCTTTAAGTTTCATCTTTCTCCTTCCCCATCATAGCAATTCCTTTTCTCCCCTTCTCTCGGCCTCTTGCCCTTGCAATCTAAAAGTCCTGCCCAGTCTTCCTGCCCAGCCAATGGCTGTATAGCAATTCTTTATTATCAATGGAAGCCAGCTGAGGGCAGGGACCCTCAGGACTGGAAGTGTGACTTTTGGGAGCCAAAATAAGACAAAGCATTAGAATCAATTCCCAACACTCACTGCAGTCTTGATCTTCCTTGTTGATAAGTAATATTGATCTTTTTATTTGACTATTGGTCATTTTCAGTGTCTTCTTTTGAAAAAAAATTCTTAAGTCTATGGCTTACTTAAGAGTTTTTATTGTTCTTCTAATTATTGAGATATTCTAGATTCCAATCCCTCGTCAGATGTTTACATCATTAGCTTGTTTAAAGCAATAGAGACCATGCAGCAGAATCCAAGTGACAGTGACACATGTGGACGCTCTCGTGACTGATCAGACAGAATATGGGCATAAAAAGAGCTCCTACAACCCAAGTACTGGAGGCAGAAGCACAGGGAGTGCAAAAGAAAACCTGGACTCACTTGCCACATCAACATTCCTTAACCTAACCAAGAACATTTTGTCCAAATAACATACAAATGAACAATAAGCCTTTGAATTGTGCTCTAGGACATTAGTCAATGAAATGGAAATTAAAACCACAACATGAAATCACTTCACATCCTTTAGGATGGCCAATGTAAGGAAGGGAGAGAGGGGAGGAGCAAAGGGAGGGAGGGAAAAAGGAAAGAAAATGGGAAGGAGAAAAAAGTGAAGGAGAAAGAAAAGGAAGGAAGGGAAAAGGAGGAAGGAAGGGAGGGAAGAAGGAAGGAGGAAAGGAGAAAGGAAGGAAGACAGAAAAGGGGAAAAGAAGGAAGAAAAGAAGGAAGGAAAAGAAGGAAAGAAGGAAGGAGGGAGGGGAAAAGGAGGGAGGGAAGGAAGGAAGGAAGGAAGGAAGGAAGGAAGGAAGGAAGGAAGGAAGGAAGGGAGAAAAGGAGAAAGGAAGGAAGTAGGAAAAAATAAAGGAAGGATGGAAAGAAGGAAAGGAGGAAGAAAAGGAGGAAGAAAGGAGGGAGGAAGGAGGAAAGGAAGGAAAGAAGGAAAGTAAGGAGGGAGGTAAAGAGGAAGAAAAAAAGGAAAGACGAAGAAATGGAAGGAAAGAAGGAAAGGATGAAGGAAGGGAAGGAAGAAAGGAAATAAGGGATGAAAGGATGAAGGAAGGAGGAAAGAAAGAAGAAGGAAGGGGAGAAGGAAAAGAAAGAAGGAAGGAGGAAGGAAGAAAGGGAGGAAGGAGAAAAGGAGGAAATGAGGAATAAGGAAAAGGAAGGAAGGAAAGAAAGAAAGAAAGAAAGAAAGAAAGAAAGAAAGAAAGAAGAAAGAGAGAAGAAAGAGAAAGAAAAGAAGAAGGAAAGGAAGGGAGGAAGGAAAGAAAGGATGGAGGAAAGGAAGGGAGAAGAAAAGGAAGGAAGGAGGGAGGGAAGGAAGGAGGGAGGAAGGAGGGAGGGAGGGAGGGAAAACTGATTTGTGAGGGGTACCGAGGAAGAACTGAAATGCTTGCTAATTGCTTCTGGAAGTACAAAATGATGCAGCCACTATGGGAAAAATATGAGGTTGCTTCAAAAAGTTAACCACTGAAGTACCACAGACTAGGGAACCTCTTTAGGCAAAGTATGGGGGTTCTAACTTTGTGTAGCTGACACCTGGAAGAGTAACAACCTTTGCCCTATCCCCTTAAAGAGGCCTCTGAACCACATGACCATAAGCCCTAGAGCAGTGGTTCTCAGCCTTCCTAATTCTGTAACCCTTTAACACAGTGGTGACCCCCAACCACAAAATATTTTCATTGCTGCTTCATAACTGTAACTTTGCTAGTGTTATGAATCATAATGTAAATATCTGATATGCAGGATATCTGATATACAGCCCCCACCAGTGCGGCTCATGACCCAGGGGTTAAGAACCGCTGCTGTAGATGAAGAGGTTTCTAAGTATCAGCACCTCAGAGATTTGAATGTTCTCATTGCCACGCCCATGGGCCAGGGCAGACTGGGAGAAGCCGGAGTCCTGGGCCCCTCTGCCTTCCTTGTGTACACTGTTCTGTGTTTACCATCAGTTTGCTTTGATTTTCTTAGTTTAACAATACTGGTTGAGATGAAGCAAGCATAGGAAACTGCTCCTGACTTTCTAGCAAGAGCATACAGCTAGCCTGACTTCTCAGTATCTGCTGTGCTTTTTTCCCATCTGTTCCAAACACAGAAATGAAGAGTCTGGTACACAGGAGATTAAACGTGTTTCATGCTTCATCTAAGTCACCATCGGCCCAAATATAATTTGGTTCATTTTTAATGATCCCACTTGGAATGGAAAAAATTTCAGATCAGCTGTATCTATTTTTTTCTTTCTTTCTTTCTTTCTTTCTTTCTTTCTTTCTTTCTTTCTTTCTTTCTTTCTTTCTGAGAAACGGGTGAAAGGATTGAAGATTTCTCTAACAAGCTGACAGGGGAAAGACCTAGGTGCAAGTAATAGATGTTTAATGGGTAATGCGGATTTACAATAACTGCTTGGCTAAAAGCCAAGCTTTTAAGCCCTGCTAAAGCCAGTGATGATGTTAATGTGTCAGTGAACCCATTAAAGCTAACCTCAGAGGGTGTGTTGATTTTGCATTAAAGAATAAAAATGAAGTGACTTCCTCTTGGATTAATTTGACTAAGAGAAAGCCCAAATTTGAATTCGTTGAATTCTCCATCTCCCCGCCCCGCCCCCGCCCCCATGGCTCCCATCTGTCTGTAATCCGTGGCCTACCTATAAGCTCTCTGTTGTGTGTATCAGTGCCTGAAGCCTATGAGAGTTGTGCCTTGCTCTATACTTTTTGAACAGCACAAAAAAATATGGCACAACCCCTGGGTCCAAGGGCATTATTCAAAATGGCAAATAGCATGGGGAATTAAGAATCATCACAATGCTGCTATGGGAATTACATTTATAGTAATTCAAAATAACACATTTTTTAGTGTAATGAGACCCCTGCTGTGATCCCTCTGAGAACCCAATCCACCAAAGCAGCAAATCTCAGTGGAGGAAGGGAAACAAGAGAGTATGTAAGACCCAAAGAGCCTTATGTCCAGGCTGTCCCACCCACAGAAATACGAAGACGGAGATCAATGCAACAAGCAAGAGGTGTATTGATCCAGTGTGCTGGGGTCGTCCTGCAATCGGGGCTGAGGCAACCCCAAACACATAAAACACACACCTTTTATAAACTTTTGAGGGCAGATTTTGGTAACAACATGAGTTGGTTTAAGCCCACTGTTGGCCACTGCTGACCTTTTCATTCCCCACTTTAGAAATGGTAATTATCCATCAGAGGCAAGTATCTTTTCATGACCTTCCCTAGGCAGTATTGATGGCCCAGGGTGAAGTGAGGTCTTAGTCACCAGAAGAGGGAACTGAAACATTCTTGGACATTATCTGCACCTGCCTTGCAGTCCGGCTTTCTTGTAAAGCTTGTTTTGCTGGGACATTCCGGGAAAGGAGTGCTGGTCACAACCTTTTAGTGGAAGGTCCCCAGCGTGCAATCCCTAGCAAGGTCTTTCAGTGGTCATCTTATGTTCTCTAAGGTCACACATTCCCACAAGTACAGATGGGCTTTAAAAGGGAACTATCCCACAATTGCTGGGTCCATACCCTCGGCCTCTGAAGAGCAGTGGGGATTCAGGGTATCTGCTTGTGCTATAAGTATGGAGTAAATCCTCCTCGTGGAGTCTTTAAGAGTCACTCCAGCACTGCTATGGAAATTAACATTAAGAGAGGCTTATGAAAATTAATGAATTTATTATGCATACAGGTCCTAAAGGTGAGATAAATGGCTTATGCGGGGAGCCATGTAGTATACTCAGTAGTCCCAAGTAGTGTACTCAGCTGAGCAGAAAGCAAGAGGAGGGCCTTCTGGGGAGATGCTTTTATTGGGTGTGGGAAAACTCTGCTAATTAAGGTTGAAATCCACTGTGACCAGATAGCCTACCAGATGAGTAGCAAGGCAAAAATCACTGCTGATTAGGCTCTGGTTCAGTGCTAAGCTGTTTCCTGATATAGAGGTTAAAATCTTTAGTGACATTTCTCCATTAAAAAATAAATCAGGGAGAACTCAGCTAATTAAGGTCAAAGTCTACCTTGACTTGATAGCCTCGGGGCTCAGTGCAATATGGGAGACTCCCTTCATTGGGGAAGAGCAAGAGGAGGGCTTCTCCTTCTATGACCTTGTCTGGGGATTTCTAAGCCCTCATGCTCACCACTACCCAAGGAATGTCACCTACTATAAGAGGTGGTTTTTCTGTGAGATTCTTTACCTAGCCAGAAGAAATTGGACAGAGGAATTTAGCAACAGTGCATATTTTAAAAGGACTACTATGAATACATTAGGGCTAAGAAGGCAAATCCATCTCAGAAAGCATATGGGCTCTGATGAAGTCACGTGTTCTCTGTCTGTGGCGGATAGGGCAGCTGGTGACTGGTGTCATGTCGAGGTTTGAGTCTGCCCTCTACTCTCCACAGGACGCTCGCTCAACGGCAACTGTAACTCAAGAAGGTAAAATCCAACCCTCTATCTCTGTCACCATGGTTATTTTGCATCAGTCCATGTCCTGGAGGTTGGCATGGGATGGAGGCTGTCAGAAACCCACAGGAGATATCATTTTGTTCAACTACCAAAAGCCTTCTCTACCACTGAAGTCCTTTGTTGGGTGGAATTCATGAGACACAAATATCTTCAACTACTCTAGAGTGTCTACTCTAGAAGACTAGGAAACCAACCTTCTCCCCGACCTCCTTGTCGCCTATCATCCTACCATCTGCCTGCTAAACCATCAGGAGCCACCAGAGTGTACTGCAGAACTTTAATCCTGCCCATCCTTCTGCAGAGTGCACACCCAAATGCAGCCTAAGTTCTGCCTACTTGAAGGGTTTTCTCTCACCTCAATACATTAGACCCTCGACAGGGGCTTTGATGCTGCAGCTGCCTCATCATTGTCAGGAAACCACGCAACCATCTTTAACCTAGTTCTAAAGTTTGTTTATTCCGTCACCATTAAACTATGAGCCTATTGCTTTAAACTCAGAGGTTGTAGCTAGAACAAGGACCACCCCTTGGAACAATAAAGTCATGGACAGGTAAATCTAAACAGAAAAAGCAAACCTAAGTCAAAAGAGACACAGACACACCCCCTGATGTTCAGACTCCTTAGACAGCAAGAATGAGGGACAAACATGGACAGGAGAAGATGGAAAATTTTCTCCGTGTACCTTGACTGAGTTACTGTTAATCTAAAACCCTTAAAGCACACACCTGTGAATAGACCATATACCTTCCTAATACCCACTCCAGAAAATGTAGTTAGAAAAATAAAGCTAGATCTTCTCGTTGCTCCCTGGGAGACTCAGCTGTGAATGCCTTTCCACCATCTCAGAGAGTGAGGAGTCTCCGCAGAAGGGCACATGTGAGTAACACCCCATTCTTCCACATGAAGCCCACATCAACACCATCAAACCATCTCTCCCCATCCCCTGTCATTGATTGAAGCTATCGCTGTATGCTATTTAACAGCCATAAATCCACAGGGAACTGTCTATGAAACCACAGGGCTACGGAGCAAAAGAGCAATATCATCACCGAAATGTAGGAAAATTCTGCTAATTAAGGTTGCAGTCCACAATTGCCAGATAGCCTCTGGGCTCCGAGCAATATGGGAGACTCCCTTCATTAGTGGGGCTTCTAGGACCTTGTCTGAGGAATTCTAAGCCCCCACACTTGCCTCTTCCTGAGGAATGCCACATAGCCTCAATTAGATTACAGGATCAATTTCCTTTCTCCTGACAAAACCTGTTCAGCCAGCACCTCAGATTCCTGAAATGCTTCCCCATGTTAATGAGGCACTCCAGGTACCCTAAGCTCCCAACCTCTTCCCTTTCATTTCTATTTGAAAACAAGTTGCTAAGGTTCATTCCTAAGCTCTAATGACCTTTGCCCATCCCAGATGTCAGTCCCCCAAAACTTTATTAGCCCTGAATTACCCTAAGTAAGTTGATCTGGTCCTAGTGTGGCCATTTGCCCCCCAATGCCATCTCTGCTCCCACTGCCGTCATGGAATGTGTCAGCCAATGATCCATGAGAGCAGGGAGACCATGAGAGCAAGGAAATAGTGTTGGAGTCTGTTGCGCCCCCAAAGCTTCCTGCAAGAGTGCAAGCCCAACCTCTTCCCTTTCATTTCTATTTGAAAACAAGTTGCTAAGGTTCATTCCTAAACTTGGGCTGCTATGGCATGAACCTAAGCTTATGGCTCCATAGAAACACTTAGCATATTATGGAAACCTTGGGTCACCTTGTCATTTGATGTCTAGACCTCTACTTAGCGCATCTGTCGGGAGAAATCCAGATATCCACAGGGAAAGCATTTAGATATCTGCCCTATAATTCCACTGGTTGTACTTGTTAAGGCTCCATGTTCTTTTTCCCATGAGTTTCTCAAATACCCTACACAAGCTGCTCCTTAAGTCAGGAGTGGAAGGGAAGCGTCACTAGTGCAGAGATCTCTCCCGCTGTCTTGCTGCTGGTGAATACTGGTTATTCAGTAGTAGTGTTCTAAACACTTCAGTGTGATATTCATGGCCTCTAGCAAAGTCCACTTAGCATCAGGCTTATTGATCAATGGTATTACATTGTCCTGGCTTGTTCATATGTCAACTTGACCCAAGATGGAATCATTTGGGAGGAGGGACTTTGGTTGAAAGAATGCCCCTGCTAGATAAGGCTATAGGCAGGGAACTCTATAGGGCATTTTCTTAACTGGTAATTTATGTGAGAGGGCCCACCTGGGATAGTGGTTCTGGATCCTATAAGAAAACAGGCTGAGCAAGCTTTTTTATTATCTATCTATCTATCTATCTATCTATCTATCTATCTATCATCTATCTATCTATTATACAGGCTGACTACTCTGAAGGGCAGTTCAACAGCTCAGCCTTGGATGTGAAGAATTCAAGGTTTTCATAGCTCAGGGGTAAGAGATTTTTCAAATGGGGGGTTCAATGGGCAAAATACATTGGGTTATAGGAGCAGAAATACAAGCATAAAAAGTTAATCATAATAACCTTCCAAAACAAAACATGTTTGAAAGGTGGGCATAACAAGGTAGTCATTACAAGGTAATCATAGATGGCCAAAATAACCATTTGAAACAAAGGTAAGGTTGCAAGATGACTATTATATTTTTTGAAACAAATATATGGTTGTCATTTCCTGGAATAGGAACCATTTGTCCTTAAGGTTACTGGTGGGGCATAATCCAATCCTTCAGACAAAGGGGTTTAATCATTAACAGGAATAAACCTAGGTTGTCTTTACAATAAGACAGCTTTTAAGCATAAGATAGGTAACTACAAGAGAGAGATAGAGATAGAGAAAGAGACAGAGATTGGGTTGATGGTCTTTCTCCTTGCATGTTCTGGATTAACACTACCTCGTAACAATGTGCCTCAAAACCATGATCAGTCCTTGAAGTGAGAAAAAGAGCATTAAATACAATATAATATATGCCAATCTGAACATGAAGGAGACTTAAAGGGCAGGGGAGGCTTCTTCGCTTTAATGCCTGGAAAATGAACAATGGGGAGAGAGATGGCTACATGAAAAAGGTGATGGTGGAGAAGCCAGAGATGTCTCCTCGTGGAGCAGCTTTCAGAGAACTTGCTTGAGAAAATTATCCCTGAGGAACCTCTGGACCAATCCCAAAAAACAAAGAAAAGAGCATTCAAGGACCCTTAAAGGGGAAGACAGGAATCACCTTAAAATCCAGAAAGGAGCTTCAGCAACAATGACAGCAATAGGGAAGAGAGACAGGGAAATAAAGACATAGAGAGGAAAGAGGGGTTGGGGGAGAGAGAGAGAGAAAGGGGAGAGAGAGAGCATGAGTGAGATATAAGAGAGATATGGAGAGGCCAGAGAAACTTTTTCAGAGAAAACCCAGAGGTTAAACATTAGAACAAATTAAATATCAGACTTTTAGAAGTTTGGGGGATCTGGTGTAAAGTTTTGCATCATGTGTTTTAGTTTCATATGTGACAAAAAGCATAGTCAAGCCAGGTACTACAAATCAAGAGGTGTCAAGTCATAGTGCAGACTGATCCTTAACTTTCTGTCCCAGGAGAGATTCAGGCCTGATCTCTTCCAGGGTGGGATCTGGCCTTTAAGACAAGGGACCACTACCTCCGTGCTTTATCAATGAGGATTGCTACATTACACTTTACAAGTCACTGACAATGCCAACACTTCTGCAGTTCCTTGAGGGACCTGGATATCATTTGTCATGTAAAGGCAGGAGGGAGACTGTAAGAGCATCCACTAGACCCTTCCAACTGTAACATCTTTATGACCCAGAAAACTAAAATGATGGTTCCTTTAGTCAAGTTTGTCTGTGCTACACATCAGTATCCTGCAAATTAACCCCCACAGGCAGCTGATTACTGGACATATGGAGATTCAAATTAGGCCAAATATGCCATTTATCACTCGACATCAGTAAGCCTTGCTCTGAACAGGAGCCAGTAGACCATGGTGTATGTCACTTGGTTTCCCCTTATTTAACTTTAATTTTGAGTCAATTTCTAGTAGTCTTTTGAAACTCTTGATATTTCATTTTCCCTAGTATCTACTTCCTCTGAAAGTTCTTAAGTCCCTTGAAGTTTAGAAAAAAAGTATATATGACAGAATTTTTCTATCATGAATTTATAGATTAAAAAACACATTAAATTTTTGTCACACATTTATGCGCGAGAACTACCTTTCATTCAAATTGTACTGGACTTATACTCTTTGTGTACTTGGCCTTGCTAAAGTTCATGAAAATAAAGAAATACTCTCTATAGCTGAGATTTAATAAACAGAAAGGGAATAACCTAGTATTTCAGATAATTCCAGATTGCAACAAACACAACTGAAGATATAGCAGGTGTGTTTGTAAGACACTATTTCTGCAGATATGGGAACACATTTCTGCTCATCCCAGACCAGAACCTGAGGACAGACCAAAGTATGGATACCACCAAAGCCCAACTTGGTGAACAAATGAGTTTTATTGGGGTTACTTACAGGAGGATGGGTGAGGGGTTGTTGACAGAAGCAGAAATGACTCAAAGACAGCTGCATCACCAAAGCCCTCCCCAGCATGGGTGACAGCTCAGAAAGCTGGGAACCTGGAGCTCATTGCATAGCCTAAAGCCAGCTTAGTAGATTGGAGACCATCCTTGTCAGTGATGCAGCTGGTCTGAGCCTCTGGCTTCTGCTCACTGCAGGCTGTTTGGCTGGACCCTGCTTCTTCCAGGTGGTTGGTCTTGGCTCAGAGTCTTCCGTGCAGCTTGGTTCATCTGAGAATGACTCAGCAGTCTTTACTGGTAACTCTTGGGAAAGAAAGAGCACAGTGAATCTAGTTAGTTTCAGGAACTTCTGGAGGCAATTTTGAGTTGTTTACTCTCTGCTGTAATAAGTAAGCTCCCTCGCCGTGTCTCACCTCCATTTAGAAGATCCTGTTGTTTCAAATCCCTGCAAACACCCTGTCTTAGGAAGTTTCCCTCATAGAGGAAAGATTTTAAACTTGAAGGAAAGTACTATTATACAAGGTGTTATGATTGGGATGCTGCAGAGAGCTCTTTGAGATGGCATTTTGGATAAAGAGGACAGGAGAAATCATCTGACAGAGGGGTGGTGAGCATAAATCCTGAAGGAAGCAACGGAGCCAGTCATGAGGAGAACTGAAGAAATAAGGCCTAGTCTAGCAAAAAAGAACAGGTCTAGCAAAGACACTGAGATAAAAATGTGCCTATGTGACCAAAGCTCACCAGCCAAAGAAAGATGGGCAGGCAGCAGTATATTGCTGAAAGGACCCTGATATAGCTGTCTCCTGGTAAGCTTTGACAGTCCCTGACAAATACAGAAGCGGATGCTCACAATCATCTATAGGGCAGAACACAGGGTCCCCAATGTAGGAGCTAGAGAGAGTACCCAACAGCTGTAGGGGTCTGCAACCCTATAGATGGAACAACATGAACTAATCAGAACCCCCAGAGCTCATGTCTCTAGCTACATATGTATTAGAAGTTGGCCTAGTTGGCCATTATCCGGGAAGAAAGGCCCTTGGTCTAACAATGTTTATATGCCCCAGTACAGGGGAATGCCAGGGCCAAGTAGTGGGAGTGGGGGTGGGTAGGGGAGCAGGGCAGGGGGAGGGTATAGGGGACTTATGGGATAACACTTGAAATGTAAATGAAGAAATTATCTAAAAATAAATAAATAAATAAATAAATAAATAAATAAATAAATAGACCAGTACAATGCACATGTTCAGATGGCAACTATCCTTCTGGTAGGCAATTGTAGGCAAAACAAAGCAGTACAAGAGAAATGAGAAGGAGCTAAGAAGATGTCAAAACTAGAGGAAAAAACTTCCAGCCTCTGGGGTGCTCCCCTGGTGTGCAACTCAAGCACAAGGAGCTCCCAATTGCTATGTCTTAAGAGCAATTGAATATGACTAACACACATAGAACACATATATGAATTTCTCAAAGAATGGATACATAAAATAAAAAAATAAAAAGGAAATCTCTTGCGTTCCCACAAAAAAAAAAAAAAAAAAAAGGAAGATGGGCAGGAATGAGCAGAACATACACAACATAAGTGAGAATTTATGATGTGGTTTGGGCTATTATACAACATGCTTTGCTTACTTTTCTTACCACTGTGACTATGTATCCAACTGTGCTATGCCAGAAACATAGACAAACAAATTTTATCTTCCCACAATGCCAGAATGTATTGAATAGAATAAATTCACAAGGTTCATTGGTTTCAAAAGCAGCAATTTGCCAGATAATCTCATCTACCTTGATATCTGCTCAAGGTGAATTTAAGTTCTTTTATTCTAATGTTCACTGCTAATAGCAACTCTCATTACAGATCACACAGTAAATATGATACATTACAGAACAAATACACATTAAAGAGGCAACAAAAGAGTTCGAGAGTTTTCAGAAGTAAAATGGGAGAAATGCCATAGGGTCTGTATTGATAGACAACTCAATCCAGTTTGGGGGGAGAGGATGTGGAGACAGGATGATCATCAGAGTTGAGAGCAGAGAAGGCCTTAAGCCCTTCTGAGAAGGGAAAGAACAGAATCGTGTTTAAGCAGGAACAATGGGCTTATGTCCAAATAGACAACCAAGCAGTCAGACAGATGGCAGTGAAGTTGTTAGTGTCAACAGATAGGAACTGAGCCAAGCTAAGGCCCCAAAAGGACAGTTGAAGGTTCTTTGGCTCCTAGTCCTTGATACACTGGATGTCAGAGAGCGGCTGTGCTATTCCAGTGCTACAGAGCCTCAACTTAATGGTCTAAGTGAGGAAGTTGCAAGCATTCCTTGGTATGGAATCTGATGTTTTCTGGTCTGGCTTCTCTGATTGCCCCTACAATCTCAATTCATTCCCAATAAACCTATAGGCAGCATCCTTTCTATTCTAGGGAACAAGTCACTTATCATTCTGTGCTAGATGGGTAGTACCTGATGGATGGTGCAGTCTCTGGGTCTACCCAGGGATACAATCATTCTCTGCTTTCAAATAGCCAAAAGCTGCCAATGTAAATGGAGTCTTTTGGAGTAAGGCATAGCTTGCAAATGCAATAACTTAGAGAGTAGCACATAGCTTGATCTCAGAGTTAGGGAAGACAAAATTGTATTTTTGGATCATCATTCAGGGAGTACATCCCACCACAGCAAGAATAGTGTGCTAGATGGTAGCTTGTAGCACAACTGTGGCTTGTAGCACAACTTGCCCACATCCTGTTCACATTGCCAAAGTCTAGAGAGCACAAGCTTAAGTGGAGAAGCCTAGAACCCTCAAGGCTTAGCCAATGCCCCTACATCCACCAATAAGGCCTCACACCCCAAATATTTCACAGCCTCCCCAAACATCAGCAACCAGCTGGGGAATCACATGTTTGAACACTTGAGCAACAGGGCAACAGGTCATATTGGAACCGTAAGATGACACATGCATTTAATTCGGTAAGACACTTTAGAGTTGTATAGAGCTATGGAGTTTAAGTGCGACACGCTCTAAAATCTTGTCACATTTTATGCACTTTTAATGGTTAAGTTGCACTTAATTGCATACGGCAATATACTTGACACTTTAGGAAGATCTAAGTGTCTGAGAAGTGCTCTGTGAGTTATTGTGAAATGAGCATTTGAGGGCTATCTCAACCCAGTGGGAAGCCTGAGACCTGCCATGGAGTTGATGGCAGGTATCCTATGGAGGTCTACCTACTCACAGCAGGCTGAGTGTGCGGCATTTGGAGGTCTTCATCTGGCTTCTGCATTCATCTAGAGTTTTCCATACAAAAGCAAGCATAAAATTCACTTTATGCTCAATTATTCCTCAACCATGTCTTTTCAAAAGGAAGCATTGTGTCAGTGATAATTACACTGTACTTAAATTACAAATGAAGCCATTGAAAGGAGCTAAATAGCAAAGTGGTGGTTACGTACTTGTTTTTTTTTTTCTTTTTTTTGAAAGATAACTCGAACAGTTAATAACAATTCAGACTCCAAAATTGCTAACAGAAAATATCTCAAATCATAAAAAGGAATGTAAGATGATAGATAATGTTAATAATCTTTCTGTGTTTGTTTCATAATGTATACATACATCAAAACATCATGCATATACCATAGTTATTTATGATTTTTGTCATTTGTATCTTAATAAATTGGGGGTCGAGACTCTAACACACCACAAGAGGACACATTGTAAGGAAAGGAGAACCCCACTTTCCTGCAGAAACTCTGTACAAGGCACAGAAGAGTAAAGCAGGAGTGGCCCTGCCATGGACATGTGAAGCAATTCCCTAAAGAATAAATTTGCCAATTAGAGATCTATATATGTCACTGAAAGAGCAGCTGTTGAGTGAGTAAATGACCTGACTAACAACAACAAAAATACAGCTGACTCTGCGAACAAGTGAAAGGAAGGATGGCTTTGTTCTGTGGAAATACATGCAGATGGATGTGAATGCCACTTACCCAAGTAGAAAAGAGCATGGGGCTAGAGGGTAGTGTCATGTTCCAGTGAGGGTCAAAACAGGCAGCTGCTTTCAACCTTAATGGGCAGGCCAGAGCTAGAGCTGTAACCAGTATCCAGATGGTATTCCATATATGAGATAATCTCTGAGGACAGAGAGCTACATTAGTCAGCTTCTTGGTACTACAACATAATACATAAGGTGGATGACTTACACAGAGAAAAGGGTCTTTTTAGTCCATGATTCTGAAGGTTCCAGTTCACATTCATGTGGCCCCATTGCTTTTGAACCTCTGATGAAGGTACCAGGTATCAGTGATAGAGAAAATAGCCCAATTTATAAGCCAAGAAGCAGAAAGAGACAGGATGGGACTAAGATCTCATAATCTCCTTTAAAAGCATATTCTGGTAAATGTCCACCAGTCACCTCTTCTGAAAGGTACTACCCCTTCCTTATAGTGTCATTGTGGGAGTGGGGACAAGCCTCTGGGGGCCATGGCCAAACTGTAGCTCAAGTCCAAAGCCTTTCTTACTGCAGTAGGTGTGAATTTGAGACCCCTATAAATTCTATATTCTATTCACTTTGACTGAATATCTAGAGTTTCTAACATCTGTTCTGTGGACTCACAACCTCCTGTAACTCCAATTCCAAAAGATCCAGCACACTCTCCTTGCCTTTGTCGGTACTTGTTATCATGTGATCACACACACACTTAAAAATAAAACAAATCCTTTTAAAAAGAGGGGGAGTAAGGGGTTGTTATTAGAATGCGCTGATGTCTACTACTCGTCTGCCTTGGCTTTTGGCAACCACCCATTCCTAGATTCCATAACCATGGCTCAGTCTTACCTACCAGACTCCACCACAATTCTTTATATGGTATCAGACCTTCACTACCTCTCTGCCTCTTACCAAACCTTTTCCTCCCTTCCTCCCTGGGTAAACTCAGTCTCTGCGTCTGTCACAGTGTACATATTATAGACTCACAGCACACCTTCTGCATACAAGACTGAAGCACAGGTTTCTGGCTTCCTGGGCTACTAAGTTCTCTATCATTGACCAGCTGTTCCATAAATGGTTAAGAAAGGACACCATTGATTACAGCTTCCATATTTCTCATTTGTGTTGGTCCCTACCTCTTGCTCTTTATTCTCATCTTGAACAAAATGCTTAGTATTGAGTTTCTGGAGTCCTTTCTCGTCTATTCTTAGTGAATCATGTGAAAAATTCAAAGTCAGTCCAGTCACACTGATGTGATAACCAAATAAAGAGGAAGCCAGATCCAAACTGAAGGTCAGGGACTTACAGGGTCTTGAGATCAAGTATTCTTATATAGCCCAAGGTGGGCGCTAGAATTTCAGGCATGTGAAGTATATGTATTCACATGCAAGGAAGTAGAAGAATAAAGAAAACCTAACTTAGGATATGTGTAAGTATGATCGACTTTTGTTTAAAAACTATGTAAATGTATAAAAAACTCAAAGAGGACGTACTTTTTTTTTTTGGACAGGGTAGCAATATGTTGATAACAGTTGCCTCCAGGATTGCTAGTGACTTTCTCTCTTTTATTATGCTTATGTTTTGAAATGTATGCATACACTAATGATATGCTGCTAGTTTTATTAATTTACTTATTCATTTTATATACTGATTGCAGACCCCCTTCTTCCTCTCCTCCCAGCCCCACCCTCACACCCCTTCTCCCCATTCTCTTTCCCCCTTCTCCTTAAAGAAAGGGATGCCTCCCATGGGTACGAGCCCACCCTGGCACATCAAGTTCCAACAAGACTACCTCCTCTTTAATTGAAGCCAGACAAGGTAGCCTAGCTAGGGGAAATGTATCCAAAGGCAGGCACCAGAGTCAGAGACAGCCCCTGCTGCAGTTGTTAGAGGACCCACATGAAGGCCAAGCTGCACATCTGCTACATATGTATAGGGGTCCAAGCATGCTCTTTGGTTGGTGGTTCAGTCTTTGTGAGGCCATATGGGCCCAGGTTAGTTGACTCTGTAGGTCTTCTTGTGGTGTCCTTGACCTCTCTGGCTCTGTCAATCCTTGCCCCCACTCTTCTACAAGACTGCCCAAATTCTGCCTAATGTTTGGCTACAGTCTCTGCATCTGTTTCCATCAGCTGCTGAATGAAGCATCTCAGATGACAGTTGTGCTAGATTCCTGTCTGCAAGCATAGCAGAGTATCTATCATTAATATATCAAGGTTTGGGGCTCTCCCATAGATTGAGTCTCAAGTTGGGCTAGTCATTGGCTGGCCATTCCCTCAATCTCTGTTCCATCTTTATCCCTGCACATCTTATACTTAGAACAAATTTTGAGTTGAAGGTTTTGTGGGTGGGTTGGTGTCCCCCTCCTTCCACTAAAAGTCTTACCTGGTTACTGGAAGTAGTCACTTCAGGCTCCATATTCCCAGCTTCTAGAAGTCTCAGCTTGGATCAGGCCATAGACTCTTGGGAGCCTCCCTTGTCCCGTGTCTCTGATTCATCATATTGTTATCTTTACTATTTCCTGAATTTGTGAAATATTAAATGCATCATTTACATATTCTCTGTGGACAACAATAGTTTGTAGTCTCCATTTCAGCAGTACCTTTAGTTATAATTTAATTGAACATAATTCATAGCAAGAAGATAGTTGGATGACATACTATAAAACTATTCACGCTGAGAAGTGTGATACAGTAGCTACTTTAGAAGACAATGTCATGTGCTACAATCTCAACACGATTGTTTCTGATGAATTCTTATTACATCTTTTGCTTTGTTTCTCATTCTCTTATTTTTCATCTTTTTTCTACCTAAAAATAAGTTTAAGAGGGGAGACAGTGACAATGTATTGATGCCATCATGTTATTATGCAACAGATTTCTGGAAATGCTAGAGTTCAGAGTGACAGAACAGGAGGCTTTTAGTGCAAAAGGCTCATCAGCCAGAAACCACTAATGGCTCAGAGTGAAACTTTTACAACAAATGTAGTTGAAGTATGAGCTTCTCCACTGCACAGACCATACCTTGGACAGTTTGTATCTACCAGGGGCCATGCAGAAAGAACACAGTGTATTTTCGTTGGGGAAAAACAAAACAAAACAACAACAACAACAAAAAAAAAACCGGCAAAGATTTCAAGACACTTGGAAGCTTTGGAGACAGACTGCTCTCAACCTCATCTTGTCAAAAATGATGACACATCGCAGTCATCATGGACCCTCTGGCTTTAACTGGCCCAGCAAGAGAAACAGGCACCTGATGTCTTGTAATTTGGCCAGGGCTACCATGTGTCCAGCCTGCTACTGTCTCATATTTCTTCTGAGCTCTTTGCCATCCAGAGTCTGCTTATCACAGAGGGATCAGGTCTCTCTGCTGATATATGGCAGCTTCTGACAGCCCAAATCATATGCTTTCCAGAAAATCAACTTCTTTGATTCAAATTGTCTAGATAAACAGTGTATAAACACTGTAGATGTGCTATTATTCTCTCCAACCACAAATATCTCTAGAATTAGGCTCTAATGAAAAATATGCATCATTTAGACAGACTAATAATATGCTAACTCTACAGAACAGCATCTCACAAATGCACATCCATCTTGTGTCTGTGCTGCAATGAGAAAAGAATTTACAATGCTGTCATTTCTTTTAATTTCTCGCTGAGAGAAGTTTCCAGTGTTAGACGGAATCAGAAGGTTAAAAATCTTCCAAAATAATAAACATATAAAACTAACAAGAAGAAGGCCGTGGGTGTTCTCTGTCCAAGGTCAAAATGCATGTCCTCTGCAAAAGAATAGCTGTGATGTACAGAAATAACATCTTGAAGTAAGAAAGAAGACAAGATCACAAAGAGTGCCAATGTTCAACAGCACTTACAGCCATGCTAGACAAAGAAGAGATCAGAACTGACGAGACAAATACTTGAGAACCTAAGCAGGAAGAAAAGAAAAACTGAGACCCATTTTCAGACTCCTAGGAAAAATGGTAAGTTAAATCAATGAGGACTGAGAGATCCAACTTCAGAAGTATTTGTTTTCTTCTAGAAGTAACCAAAATAATCAGAAAAATCAAATATATAAGTAATTTAAAAAAAAATTAGAGATGACCTGATATCCTTCTATACTCAGGAGATCCACAGTAACCAGGGACACAGGTGAGACTCCTGCCCAAATACTCACACCAGCTGGGACACCCACAGAGTCCAGCTGACTTGGGACCTACCCTCCTCTGTCCCCCACCAGAGTTCCATCTTCCTTCCTGTCTGCACCTGGGACAGATCAACAGGCTGACACCCTCTTACACCCCACAGCCTGTCTGTCTCCCAGGAGGTCTGCAATAACCAGGGACACAGTCCTTCTACTTTGCATCTCCATCTGCAACTGGGGCAGATTCTGCCCCTGGACCCCAGAGCCTGCCTGTCTCCCAGGAGGTTCATCCTGGCCAGGAATACATGAGGTTGGCCATAACCAGGGACCCAGGAGGCCTGCTCTAAGCAGAGACACAGGAGCCCCCCACCCACCCCCTAACTAGAGACAGCACTGTCTGCCTCCAAGAATACCAGCTCTGACCCAGGACACAGAGCTTTACCTGCCTCCAAGGAGGTCTGCTCCAGTCAGAAACACCCAGGCCAGTTAATCCAGAGATAACGAAATGTCAAGAGGCAATCACAAGAACATAGCAACAGAACTCAATGCAATTTGGCACCATCAGCACCCAGTTCTCCCACCACATCAAGTCATGGATACCCTAATATGCCCTGAAAAACAAGATTCTGACCCAAATCCCCATCTCATAAAGGTGATAGAGACTTTTAAGGAAGGTATAAATAACTCCCTTAAAGAAATACTGAAAACACAGGCAAACAGGTAGAGGGCCTTGAAGAGGAAACAAATAAATCACTTAAAGAAATACAGGAAAATACAGTAAAGCAGGTGAAGGGATTGAACAAAAACGGTCCGAGACCAAAAAAAAAAAAAAAAAAGGAAATAGAAACAATAAAGAAAACATAAATGGAGGCAACCCTGGTGTGATAGTTTGTATATGTTTGGCCCCAGGGAGTGGCACTATTAGGAGGTGGGGCCTTGTTGGAGTACAGGTGTCACTGTGGACGTCGGATTAAGACCCTCATCCTAGCTTCCTGGAAGTCAATCATCCATTAGCACCCTTCAGATGAAGATATAGAACTCTCAGCTCCTCCTGCACCATGCCCGCCCAGATGCTACCATGCTCCTACCTTCATGATAATGGACTGAACCTATGAACCTGTAAGCCAGCCCCAATTAAATGTTGACTTTTATAAGACTTGCCTTGGTCATGGTGTCTGTTCATAGCAGTAAAACCCTAAGACAGAAGTTGGTATCAGGGGCTGGGGTATTGCTGCGATAGGCCTGACTATGCTTTTATTTGGAAGAAAGTGGATTTGGGGACTTTGGATTTGTAAAGCAGAAGAATGCTTTAAGTGAGGCTTAATGGGCCAACCCAGTAGGAATATGCAAGACTTTGCTGTTGAGAGTGCTTTGAACTGTAGAATCCTGGCTCTAGAGGTTTCAGAGGAGAAGAATTTTTAATATGTGGCCAAGAGACTGTTCTTGTGATATTTTGGTAAAGATTGTGGCTGCTCTTTGCCCTTGTACAAAAAGTCTACCGGAGGCTAAAGTAGAGAGATTTATGTTAATTGCATCGACAAAAAAAGTCTCAAAAAAGCCCAGCAAAGATGTTCTCTGATTAAGTCTCATGAAGAGTGTTTTCAAGAAGCTCGGCAAACTTAGAAAACTATAAAATATATTTTAAAAAATATAATAAAGGGGCACCAGGAAGTGTAATGGTGCTAAGTCCTGTGTTCAAGGATATTACATTGAATTAAGGGAGTAGTGACCTTTGGGCCGAATCCCACCCAGCTAAATTTAGGTCTAGGCATGGTAGTGCAACCCTTTTATCCCAGGAGGCAGAGGCAAGCAGATCTCTGAGTTCAAGGCCAGCCTAAGGCAGAGCAAGCTCTAAGTGAAGAAAAGATTAAATTCAGGCATGGTGGTTCATGTCTTTAATCCAGCATTCAGGAAACAGAGTCATGCAGATCTCTGAGTTCAAGGTTAATCGACAGAACAAGTCCTAGGACAACCAACCTTAGGGAATGAAGTAGTTGAAAAACAGAAGGTTGGTGATAATGTAATGAAACAAGGAGTCTATGTTCCAGCTCCAGCAAGCAACAGAACTTGGCAGCTTTGGCCATGTGGCTCTGGTATTAGAGTCAAAAATACAAAGGACTACCGGGACAATTGATGCTGGTTAGCTGGTGCTAAGAAATTGGTGGTGATTAAGAAGAGAACAGCATCACTGAGGTGAAATCTTCTGGGAAGTGTTTTCTGAGAGTACAAAGAAGCTCTGTTCCAGAGATAGCCAAGGTTGTACATTGTTTTGCAGCTGTACTTGGTAATGTGTAAGAATCACACAAGTGGTACTAATTTTGAAGGCGCTAAGGGGTTATGAAGAGCAGTTGACGCTTGGCACTGTGAGAGGCCAGGGAAAGCCACTGGTGAAGGTGCAACCTCAGTTGCAACTCATGGTTTAGGATTGAAGTGGTCACCATGAAGAGAGCCTATGAGAGACTGTTGGTGAAGCCTAGTTACAATGGAAGGCTCTAGCGAATTGAAGCTGCCAGTCCTGTGGTATGATCACCAAGAACAGCACCAGCAGTGGAGTGGAGTCACCAAGAGCCTAGAATCCTACAGAGGACTGAGCTGGAGAAATGACATAAGCTCTTTGGAGGAACCCAGAAGATCATGTGTGGATCCCAAACATCGGAACAAGCAGCTATTGGTGAAGCCTAGTTGCAGCATAAGACCACAGTGTATTGGAGATGCTAGTACTATGCATGGCATGATCACAAGAACGGCAGCAGCAGTGTAGTGAATCAACCTGCCTCTTGGTACTATAGAGGGCAGAGCTAAAGAAGTGCCACTGACCTTTTGGAGGAGCCCAGAAGATCATATGTGGATCCCAGACATTGAAACAAGAAGCATTGTAACATTGAAGTTACCTTGGAGACCCCAAGGTTTTTGAGATACCAGAGCCGTGGTCTATCTGCTGAGGAAAACTGCTATAACAGGGAGTGGAACCAGCCCAGGAAAAGAAGTTAGTTGTAGTCAACAAAGATGAAAAAGGAGATGGAGATCTGAAGACTGCCTTGACATCATACATGAAGATGCAGAGTTTGGAGTTTGCCCAGCTGGTTTCCTGTCTTGCTTTGGGGATAATAGTTAAGTGATTATTTCTGAGTTCGAGGCCAGCCTGGTCTACAAAGTAAGTTCCAGGACAGCCAGGGCACACAGAGAAACCCTGTCTCAAAAAAACAAAAAAACAAAAAAAGTTAAGTGATTGGATGAATCTCAGAAGAGACTTTGAATTTTAGACTCTTAACATTGTTGAGACTGCTATAGACTATGGGGACTTTGGAAGTTGGACCAAATGTGCTTTTTTATTATGCTATGGCTGGATACACCCCCCCCATGTACTCATGTGTTTAAACAAGCCTATGGGGGCCAGGGAGTGGAATGTAATGGTCCCACCAACTGCTCTGGGCCACCATGTGCCGCACTGAGCTCTGCTTGTCTAACTCTCAGCACAACAGCAATGTAGCTAATGTGACTGAGACGCTGACCACGACCACCAAGCTGCCAGAAGCCTGTGAGAGCTTCAACAGCTGTGTATCCTGTGTTAATGCCACCATTACTAATAATATTACCTGCACTTGAATAGATTGCCAAGAAGAAATAAGAGCTATTGTTCATGTGAATTAGTAAGTGATTGTACCTGAGTGAACAGCACTGACCTCTGTTCTGTAGTACACTCTGGTCCAACCACCCCAGCGCCAACCAAGTCTACACTAAACCCACAACTCAGCCTTCCTCTCCTACACCTACTCCCTCGGTTGTCACCTCACCAGGTACAGCAAGTACCACTCTGACTCCAACCTCACAGCCTGCACAAAAGTCTACCTACTCCAGCTTCATTGGAAGAATCGTCTTGGTCCTGGGTGTGCAGGCTGTAATTTTCTTTCTCTATAAACTCTGCAAATCTAAAGAATGAAATTAACCATACTCTGTAAATAGACCCATTAAATTAATGTGGACTGGCAAAAGCAAAACAAAACCCCCAAATAGTATTGGTACAGAGGTAGACAAGTAATCAATTGAATAGACTCAAAGACCCAGAAATAAACCCACACACCTATGGACAGTTGGTCTTTGACAAAGAAACCAAAAATATACAGTGGGAAAAAAAAAACGCATCTTCAATAAATGGTGCTGGTCTAACTGGCGGTCTGTATGTAGAAGAATGAAAATAGATCAATATTTATTCTTTGCTCAAAGCGCAAGTGGGTCAAGGACCTCAACATAAATCCAGATACACTGAATTAAATGGAAGAGAAAATGGGAAAGAGCTTTGAACTCATTGGCACAAGGAGGAATTTCCTAACACCAATGGCCCAGGCTCTAAGATCAACAATTCATAAATGGGACCTTACAAAACTGAAAAGCTTCTGTAAAGCAAAAGACACCATCAATAGGACAAACCTACAGACAGGGGAAAAAAATCTTTACTAACCCACAGTCAAAATTTCTGACCCAGAATTTTGTTCCTGTCTAAAGGAACTGCAGGGACAAAAATGGAGAAGAGACTGAAGGAGAGGTGGTCCAATAGCCTGCCCAACTTGGGATCCATCTTATGGACCCAGGGTGAGGTATGGGTCGGGGGGTTCCAAGGTCTGACACTGTTACTGATGCTATGATATACTTACAGACAGGAGCTAGCATGGCTGTCTTCTGAGCGGCCCTACCAGCAGCTGACTGAGACAGATGCAGATACTTACACCTAATCATTGGACTGAAGTCAGGGACCCTTATGGTTGAATTAGGGGAAGGATTGAAGAAGCTAAAGGGGAGGGTGACCCCATAGGAAGACCAGCAGTCTCAACCAACCTGGACCCCAGGGAGTTCCCAGAAAATGAGCCACCATCCAGGCATCATACACAGGCTGGTCCAAGGCCCCTGGCACATATATAGCAGAGAACTGCCTGGTTTGGCCTCAGTGGGAGAAGATGCACCTAATCCTTGAGAGACTTGAGGCCCCAGGTAAGGGGGATGCCTGGTTGTGGGGGCCCCCAACCTCTCCAAAGCAAGGGGGAGGAAAAAATGGGAACTGGGAGAGGGGGAACTGGGAGAAGGGCCAATGGCTGGAATGTAAATAAAGTAATTTTTAAAAAAATTAAATCTTAAGATCATGGATTAAAACAGTCTACTCCATTCCTGAAGAAACAAACCAAAAGAAACCTACAACTAGGAACATCTGATAATTTTTAAAACATTATAATGTTTTAAAAAATTCGCCTAAGTTTCTAGGCTGATGAAAGTTACACACATTGGCCTTATTTTTTTTCCTTCCATATTGCAAAACTTTAAAAACATTGAAGATAGCCTTCTAAGTCAGTTTTCTTCTCCCACTGTGATAAAATGCTCCACAATTTATGAGAAAAGTTGTTTATTTTAGCTCACAGTTCAAGGTTGAACACATTGTAGTGGGAAAGAGAAGGAGTTTGAAGCAGCTGGTCACATTATGTGCACAGTCAAAAGAAAGAAAGGCAGCAATGAATGCCTGCATACCGCTGAGTTCCTTTCTTGTACAAGATCCCATGGGGTCCTAAAAACATTGCAGTAAAGAAGACCTATGTCTGCCTCCCTCTGAGTTAATATTCTCCCTCTCTTCCTTTGTCTGTAGAGAAGATAATTTTTGGTCACATTCTATACCCCAAACTTAGCGAGACTCTTCTCCTATGTGATGTCTGATGAAAATAATAGCGTGTGCTGTTGTTGCTTTCCACCATTATATGGCTGGCAGTTGAACTGTTTGCAGAGAGCAGTGAGAAGGTGCAGTTATCACATGCAGGCCTTTGGTTTCTTCACAAATAGGACACCGTGCCAATGCAATTGTTGAATGGGTCTTCTGCTTCTTCTCCACAAAGGCAGAGCCATACAGAGTATTATGGCCGTTATCATCAGTCTAATACTCAGAAAGAGACCTTCCATTCTAGAGACCACATTTGACAAACACAATCGTTTGGATTTTGTAACTGGAAGAAATGCAGATATTGTCATCAAATCCAATTTTTATTGCTTTACATCCAAGCCCCGAACTGCCTCTGTGCTGATTATACCTTCAGAGCAGCCCATATAACGACAAAGACAGCTCATTGCTGGGAGTTCCAGAAGGCCAGCCTGAGCTGAGCTCCACAGTCCCACACCTCTGTGTTCTTCCTCAGGTCAAACAGGAACTTGAGCCAGAGGCTTGGTGCACTCCAGCTAGGTGGGTTTGTTTGTTTGTTTTTTCCTCTCTTACCTAATAGGTTTTCTCCACTGACAAAATTGAAATTATAAATGTTTATTGGAGGCAACTCTTGGGTAGATTACCTGACCCCTCAGAGGACATGTGGGGTGGGGAATTCAAGGAGAGAAAAATGCAGAGAGGGAAGGGTGCGGTGAGTCTGGATTATATAGGGAAGAGCCTCTGGGGCAAGGGAAAGCCCAGCTCCTGAGCTAGAAAGATCAGGGTAGAGGCAAGAGTATGCCAGCCATACCTTGTAACAGCTCCAGACTGAGGGATGCTGGCAGGGAGAATTGGGAAGCCAGGTCCACTTTGATATGTCAAATAGGCACCTCAGCTGCTTGTCCAAGGTCTGAAACCCAACATTACCCATGCCTAGATAGCACGTAGTTCAGACACAAACGTAACAGAAATGCCAGAACAGTATATAACAGATTATTCCAACACTTACCTAAAATTAATGCTGCAAAAATAGGAAGTTGTTTTCAAATTTCTATTCAACTTCTCAAATTCTTTTCCTCGTGTAATCACTAGAGTGACTGTCCAAATATTTTTATTCCAAAATTTCAGGTACATGTTTCCTATAATATATCTAGTGTGAAATGTTCTGTTGCTGTTATTTAGATAGAACTTGGGGAAATGTGCAATTTTGGAAGATTAATGAAGTTAGTTGTGAGACAAACCATAAGTCAAGGTTTGAAGAAGAAACATTCATCATGAAATATCCATAAAACACAATTTCTGTGAGAATCTATTCTAATGCAAATCTAGGATCAGAGTAAACCCATTGTAGGAATTGATTGTGTTTGAGGACAGATGGGAAGAGAAAGACACAAAACAAGAACCTAGGCCTAACACTAGGATGTGAGCCCATGATAGGCTAACCAGGCAGCCTCCTGCTGATTCCAGAGCAGAGGACACAAAACTCCTATATCAAAGATAAAATATGTAGTTACTCACAGTGAAGCAGAGAGGCCATCATGTTTATCACCGGTGTCTCAAACCTCAAGTCCCATCGATGCTGTACAGAAGGTGCCAGGTGGCTACTACATGTGTACCGACTCTCATCTCAGCTGAAAGATGCTGAGTTTAGAGAGCCTCCAAAGAAGTGGCAAGCAAATCTCTTCTTTGTCCAAGTGGAAGATCTCATCCCCTATGATATATCCATAAACACTACACGCTCTGAAAAAACATTCCTAGCAACTGAGCAAGAACATGAGGGTATTCAGAGTCCATGGTGGAGTGCCTCTCCCAATTCTTGCTATTTTTACTTAAGAACTTGGGTTACTTGCTATTTCTANCAAAGAAGTGGCAAGCAAATCTCTTCTTTGTCCAAGTGGAAGATCTCATCCCCTATGATATATCCATAAACACTACACGCTCTGAAAAAACATTCCTAGCAACTGAGCAAGAACATGAGGGTATTCAGAGTCCATGGTGGAGTGCCTCTCCCAATTCTTGCTATTTTTACTTAAGAACTTGGGTTACTTGCTATTTCTACGTCTCCACTTTTGAAATAGTTGAGTCTTACAGAAGACACCAGTGTCCTTCCTCTTGGAAAGAATGGATATTGGGTCCTGAAGGCAGACATGTTAGAAAAATGAAGGGGAAACTATAGGTTACACTCAGCTACTACACAGAACTACCCAGGTGAGCCAGCTGGTGAGCAGACAGATGGGCCACCGGGCTGCAGGGCCACATTGAACTCGAAGCACAGAAAGAAAATGACTAGGCTTGTTTCCCCTCTGCCTCCCAACCCCATACAAATCATCCTGCATGACTGCTGTGTGAATGGAATCCAGGGAAGATGTGAACCAACATCTAATCACCCCAGGCAGGGAATCAAGAATCATGTGAGTAAAGGCACCACCAAATTCCTAGTGAGCCAATGAGTTTTATGGGATTTACTTACAGGAATGTAGGTGAAGGGCTACTTACAGGAGCAGAAATGACTAAAAGACAACTGCATCAACAAAGCCCACCCCAATGTGTATGACAGCTCATAAAAGCTAAAAACCTGTAGGCAGATCAATGGGCTGGAGAAAGTCCTTTCCAGGCAGATCAGTTGATCTGAGCCTCTTCCAAGCCAACTGGGCCTGTCTCTGCTTCTAGGGATCATGGCTGATCCAAGCAGAGGGTATCTCTTTTGCAGTTCTTAATGCTTGAAGAGGTAGAGGTTAGTGTAGCTGATCAGTTTCAGGAACTTCCTGAAGCCTTTAAGTTGTTTACTTCCCGGACTTAATGAGCACACTAGACAACCTGAAGGATGTAATATTTCACTCTCCCTTAGATTCTAGAGTTTAGAACACCCTCCTTTTTAAAGCACTTCCCTCCAAGATGGAATGTGTTATCTAGGAGAAAATTGCTACACAACAATGATCTATGTCATCCCAGGACAAGTCAGAGATGACAGAGATCAGCTTAGATAAATTAACTTAGCACAGTTTACCACAGATCATGGGTTTATGGCCTCTATGTTACCATCCTTCTGAGTCTGGTAATCCTCCCTATTTACCTACAGACAAATCTCCTTACAGCCTCTTTTTATATAGGAAATTGCTGAGAACTAAGGGGACGAATGTAATTGTGCCAAAGGACCACAAGAACACTTTGAGTTCAATGATTCTTCAGTTAGATACTTTGATCTCAGCAGCCAAAAGTAACAGTGTTGTTGATGACAAATGACACAAAGCAAAGTCAGTCCACAGTGGAATAGCCTATGGACAAAGGAGACCTTGCAGATGCTCTTGAAAGTGCTCCTGATAGGGCACCGTGGGGAATGGTTCATGAGCAGACATGAATAAAAGGGTCACTCATCTCACTCCCCAAAGTTTTCACGAGGGACTAGTCATGCAGGCGTTCTCTGTTTAACACATATGAAAACTAGACTACAAGAAGTAAAGTGCAAGCTGGGTGGTGGTGGTGCATGCCTTTAATCCCAGCACTTGGGAGGCAGAGGCAGGCGGATTTCTAAGTTCGAGGCCAGCCTGGTCTACAAAGTGAGTTCCAGGACAGCCAGGGCTACACAGAGAAACCCTGTCTCAAAAAAAAAAAAAAAAGAAGAAGAAGAAGAAGAAGAAGAAGAAGAAGAAGAAGAAGAAGAAGAAGAAGAAGAAGAGGAAGAAGAAGAAGAAGAAGAAGAAGAAGAAGAAGAATGAAAGACCCACAACGTGAGGATGCAAACTGCAAGAGGACTTTTATTCCAAGAGCACTCTGGAACCCACAGTCATACCCCATGCAGGTTAAAGAACTGTGGGCCCCCAAGTAACTGGGTAAGGATGTATTTAAAGGAAGAAACTACAACTCAAGGGGGTGGGGAGGGCGTTTTTGGAAAATACTAAAAATACCAGTTAAGAGTCAGGAGGAAGTGCAAAGTCACAAGAGTCACAAGGAATACCTGGTAATTGTGCGGGTTATTTCTCAAGACAGTTTCTATGATCCCTTGCATAGTGGGTTCCAGGAGCAGTCAGGGTGGGTCAGGGTAACTTTCTTTGAATGAACCCAAGAAGCAGGTGGGTGGAGGAATGTCGCATGCCTTGGAGCATTGAGTCACAAAGGTCACATACACTTTTTCAGAAGTAAAGTGCATACTGTCCACACACTTTAGATACAGTGAGCAGCTCTCATCAGCCTTGTCCATGATAGGAGCAACATACACACTCCCAGATGTTGGGTAACAACAGGCCAGTGGAAAATTATCTTGACCCTGGCCTTACCGCAGGCTCTGAGACTTGGAAATCTCCTCCCCTGTGACACGGTATTAACGGCCAAACAATGTTTCAGAGTTAGTGGCCAGTAATGCTTCCAGCAGTGTTGTACTTTTTTACTATCTCACTGCGCATGCTCCAAATACCCTGTAAAAGCCCGCCCTTTCCCCCGGCCCCCTGCCGTCTTGCCTTCCATTCAGAGGCAGCTGCCATCTGTTGTCCCCATAAATCTCTTGGTGGGGTTTGTTGCCTGGCGTGACTTTATGGTACTCCTTGGCTCCCACCTGCCAAGGATGCCCTTGTGTTGGTAAAACCTTGTGCCATGTGTCACCCAGAGACCTGCCAGCCAGCAGAGCCGTCTATGGACAGCAGCCTCGGCCATGCTACACTAACACTGCTGTGTAGCATTTTGATACCTCAGTAACCACAATTTCCTCTTTGCTTTGTTCTCTTTATATAACCTTAGAAATATTATATTTGAAATAAAAAAGGAAAATTTCCCACTTTCATTGACCAGTAAGAGAATTTTTCTCTAGGATTCCCCATTCCATTTTCTTTCTTCCCTTTTCTCCTATTGATCCTCAAGAGGGGAAATCAGTTAACTAATTGCTAAGTTTGGAGAGAATAAATGGGTGTGCTTGACTCACACCTCCCTTGGGGATGTCTTGGCTTCAAAGAGCTCAGGTTTCCCTTCATCGATTGGCCCAGCCTATCTAGTACCCTGTGCATCTAATTCTGAGGCCATTCTTATTCATGACATAAGGTGGGCCAGGGCTCCCATCCCAGCAATAAAGGTAAATTTTGCACATCTTATGCCTTGTCTTTTGTTTTTCTTTATCCAGCATTGTGACTATTTCCTCCAGATTAAAAACACTCCCTTGTGGAGGTGTTAGGGCGGCTCATGAAGCTCACAGAAAACTTCTAAGACTCAGGAGGCTCTTCCCTGAGGTTATATAAGCAGTAACTAATTGGCTTGGGGGAGAGAAGACTGAGGAGACACAATGAACACTGCAACTCTCCTTATAAAGAAAACCATTTAACTGGAGCTGGCTTACATTTTCAGAGGTTTAGTCCATTATTGTCATGGCAGGAAGCATGACTACATGCAGGCAGAAATAGTGCTGGAGAAGATCTCTTCTAGATCAGCAAGCAGCAGGAAGAGTGAGCCACTGGGCATGGCTTCAACATTGGAAACTTCAAAACCCGCCCCCCAATGATGTGCTTCCTCCAATAAGGCCACACCTCCTTAATGCCAGTCCCTAAGCATTCAAATATGTGTCTGCCTGGCAGTGTTGGCGCATGCCCTTAATCCCAGTACTTGGGAGGCAGAGGCAGGCAAATCTCTGAGTTCGAGGCCAACCTGGTCTACAGAGTGAGTACCAGGACAGCCAGGACTACACAGAGAAACCCTGTCTTGAAAAAGCAAAACATATATGTGTGTGTGTGTGTGTGTGTGTGTGTGTGTGTGTGTGTGTGTGTGTATGGGGGCCATTCTTATACAAAACCACCCCATGGTCCTTCCTGTGTCTATCACCCAGGAACGATATAACAAACATGCACTACTAGGCTCAGATTTTTCCGCAGATTCTGAGGATCAAATTGGTTAGTTCTTTTTTGTTGTTGTTGTTGTTGCTATAATGCAGCATCATTACCTGCAGGTACCAACACAAGTAGCAAACACTTCATCAACTTGTAAGGGTCCATGATTCACCGAAGAATGATATCGTGGACTCACATAGTACGCAAAAGCAAAAAGCATTTTCTGCAGAAGTCCAGCATGCTGGGGGGTCTACCCTCTACAAAGATGGGGGCACCAGAGTAAGCTCACAGGCCCAATTTAAACACATTAGGGGAATTCTGGGGAGGAGAAGGTGACCTTTTTCTTAATCTGTTGGCTCTATCTCTAGGGACATTCCAGAACCATTGCTGGGGTAGGGATAGAGGACGGGATGGGGGCTGAAAACTGTTGCTGGGGAAGTCTGGAAACTGTTGCTGACCCACTGCCCTTGCCTCAGGCCAGGTGGTGAGGCAGCTTCTGACTGGCTGCGGAGGCCTGGATTTTTTTGTTTTTGTTTTTTTGTTTGTTTTTCAGTAACTGACTTGCCGTGGAGTTGCCTGGATTTGCCCAGTCCTTGGAAACAGATTTAGGCCTGAACTGCCAATTTGAAGCCTGTCATGGAGTCAGCCTGCCTTAAACTGAGCTATTTCCCCAGCTCCAGAACAATTATGTTATTCCTTTGGAATATTAAGACTGGGTGTGGTGGCACACACAGTTGGAAGATCCTGCTTTAAGACCAAAGCCTACTGTGCCTGGATAAGCTTGGCAAAAAGAGGGCTTCCTTCCTTTCTCAGTGGGGCTTCCTCCTCTCTGCCTGACCTTATCTGGAGAGTGTCTCTAAGCCTGGGTGCCTGACCTTATCTGGAGAGTGTCTCTAAACCTGGGTGCCTGACCTTATCTGGAGAGTGTCTCTAAGCCTGGGTGCCTCTAGCCTTATCTAGAAGATGACTCTGCACAAAGCTTCCTGCAAGCTCTGCATGATTAAGCACATCACCATATATTAAGTTGATACTGTGTTGTGACTAATCAGACCTTCCCACCTGTAACCCCCACCCCAACACTCCCCCAAAATCTCTCTGAGAACAGTCATGTAGTCTATGGTCAGATTACAGGTTCACCTTCCTGTCTCAAGAACCTGCCGGACAGCTGTCTGCCCTAGCCAATTGTATATCCACCTTGGAATTCCCTACCCAGGCCCCAAGATCTATAGAGCCCTTTGTCACTGGGAATAAAGTTGAACTGTCTTGCTGAAGCCAATCCCAGAAATCAGTCTATGGGTATTCGGGCCATCCAAACCCTGCCCCCCTTTCTGCTACCTTTGTCCTTGGGTGGCCAACAGCCCCACCCCCAACCCTCAGAGAAAGAAGAGCTACAAACACCTTTAAGCCTTTAATTCCAGCACTTTAGAGGCAGAGGCGAGTGAATCTTTGTGAGTTCAAGACCAGTCTGGTCTATATAGTGAACCAGGGCTACATAGAGAAATGCTATCTCAAAAGAAAAAAAAAAAGGAATATAATTTCTATAATAATTAAGTAAATTTTTTTTCCTCAAAAGTCCTTGGTATCTTCAAAGACAGAAAAAAAAAAGATTAAACAATCACTGTGTACTGAAAACCTTGGAAGAACTATCTTGTACATAATCTGTAAAATCTGTTCAGGTTAATTTCCAAATAGGAAAATAATAGGGCAAAATATTGTGATCCTTGTGAATCACATTGGAAATCTGACAAAATCTATGTAATAATTATCTTCATATTATAAAGGCTATAGTTGCTCCAGATGGATAAATATAAATTGTGAAGTATCATGTACAAATGCGTAGTGTATATGGTAATAGCAAATCCATTTTAAAATAATCATGCAAAACATGATTTTACTCCTTTCCCAGTAGCCTATGCATCTTTGAAAATGAAGCAGATTTTAAAGCCTGCATACCAACCTCAGCAGGCTTTGAATCCCATTTTAACCTCTCTTCAGGGGAAACCATTTTGCTGAAATGTATTCTTGACAACTGGTTGACCTCTACGATTCAATTTTCCAACACAAACACTTGACTAAGTTGTTTACTTAGCATTTGTTGGAGCTCTGATGTCAAGGCTAATAAAACTCTCTCTTTAAAGTAATCTTTACTGAGCTTTCAAACAAATTGAAACCTTTATAGAAGACCATGTTTTATGATAAGAATGTATCTTTAGATAATTTAATCATTGTGTAAGTATCAGAGGAAACAAATGTCCCCAACATCTCCTGAGCCCCAGCCTAGACTTCTCTCTTATCCATAGGTGAGATAGACAGACAGACAGACAGATGACAGAAGATAGATTATAGATAGATGATTGATAGAAGATAGATAGATAGATAGATAGATAGATGATAGATAGAGAGATGGATAGATACAGAGATAGATAGATACAGAGATAAATAATAGATCTAACAGCCATAATGACAATCTTAATAGCCTTTATTTATTTTTGACTGGTTATCTGATTACTAAAAGATGATTTAAAAAATTTGGGAAATAGATTAAACAGAGAAAAGAACAAAAGTCAACTACAATTTTGCCATCAGCTTTTCTTTTACAAGATACTTTATTTTCTTTCTGCTGTTTCCAGGATTTTGCTGTAAGTGCCATTTATAACTGCATAAAACATATGCACAGATTTTAATAGCTATACAAACAAGTTCCTGTGCAACTGTTCTCCAGGTCAAGACATCTAATGCTACCCAGCCCCCTCCGTCTGTCTCTCCCCAGTCATAGCTTTCCTCTTCACTATGTAATTACCTCCTTTACTTTCCTCTCAGCTATCACCCCGGCTTCTCATTACCTACGTGAGTGTTATCAACAATATGATTTCAAAGATTAATTTTGAGCTCATGCTATCTTGTGGAAGAGGAGGATGAAGAACTGTAGGAGCCAGAGGAGTCAAGAACACCACAAGAACAAAGCCCACAGAATCAGCTAACCAGATGTCATAGGAGCTCACAGAGACTGAACTCACAATCAGGAAGCCTGCATGCATGTGAATGATTATATGTTATGGGTGTGTAGGTTGGTGTTCTTGTAGTGCTTCTAACAGTGTGGACCAGGGGTGGGGTGGGGCTGTCTCTGACTCCTTGCTTGCTTTTGGGACCCTTTCCCTCCTACTCGGTTGGCTTACCCAGCGCTGATATGATTGTTTGTATCTAGTCTTATTGTAGCTTGCAAAACCATATTTGGTGGAGATCCCTGGGAGGCCTGCTCTTCTGTGAAGGGAAACAGAGGAGAACTGGATCTGGGGCATGTGAAGTATTGAGAGATGGGAACCTTGTCAGGAAGTATTGTACAAAGAAAAGAATAAATTTAAAAAAGAAAAGGAAAAGAGATTGCTTCCCATTATTTGATGGGACAAGAGTTTGTTTTCACTGCTGTGTATCCTACTGTGAAACAGATATGTGTGAACCTAATGTTACTCTAGGTAGCCATATGGGCTGCGTCTACTATTTTTATTGTATGCTTTTTGTATGGAATTACAGTCTCTCTAAAAGAGTATATCTGCTTTATCACTTAATATTTTAGTACATTTTTCATGGTATAAAAACTTATTTCAAAATATTTCATCTAATTACTACATGGCATTTTATTATACACACATATCATCATTTATCCAACTATTTCCCAAATAATTTTGTTCAGATTCTTTCCAACTACTGCAAATAAAATTATAATGAACATTTTATAGGTTGGGAGTTTTATCTGTATTTCAGAGTATTTCCTTAGGTTATTTCTAAGAAAATAGAATTATTATGTAAAATAGTATAAATATTTTTGATCAATTTCTATACAGAAAAATGGTACTAATATAATATATTCTTCTCTTCTGAACAGATAAAATTATTTTTGCTTCAGTCTAGACAGAATTGAATTAGACGTAGTCATTCTGCCTGTGTCTCTCTCTCTCCCCTCTCTCTCTCTTCAATGATTTTGATGTGAAATTTGACCTTTACTTGAACAAAAAGTATTAGAAAAAAAAAGACTTGTTGTATACAAGAAATACCTAGATAAATCACACCTTCATAAAGAGGCTACCTTCATCCAGCTACCCTGAGGTCCCTGGAATATGGCAAGGCCTTTGCTTCAGCAGGGACTCAAGGCCTGGGCTGCTGAGGCATGATCTGGAACAATCCCTTCAAGTGAGTTGCCCTCAAGATCCCTACACCAGGTGCACAAACCAGGGCTCCCTGCTCCCTTTGCCTTCCTGTTCCACAAAGGAATCCACGTCCTGGAGAGAGAGCATCTACTGTGCCTGGCAGCACTACCACTCCCCACTCCAGGACAGATGTGTCCTTTGAAGGGACAGTTTCAGGACACTCTCCTGCCTCATGTCAGCTGCTCATCAAAGCGTCTGCCACCTCGCAGGACCACCAGGAAAGGACAGGAGTAAAAGTCAGTGCTTGAAGGAGGGCACCTCTGTCCCCTTCCTGCTGCGACCTCCTCTCCTCTGTCCCCAGCCTGTCTTCTCACAGGGTAGATCCCATGCAGTTCCTCCCCTGCCTCTGCTGCCCCAAACTCTCAGGTGCTTTGCTCAGCTTGACCTTGGAGGAACACAAAGCCAGCCTCCCCTTTCTGGATGGAAATGGGGGAAATGATGTCTTTGTTCCTTCAGCAATGGCAAGGAAGAAGGAACAATTATAGACACAGAAATATAACCCAGCAATAGACTCTAATAAACTAAAATGAGCAATTTCCTTAAGATTGTCTTTTAATAAAAAAAGAGTCAGTGAGATCAGATACTCTTATGTCATCCTCCACTAAGTACTCCAGAATGGTCTCTCAGGGGCATGCTATTCATCAAAGGCCGGTTGTATTTTCCAATTACAGCTGGAGGCAGGGGACACGGTAACCCCCTGCATTTCAGGTATATCTTCTTGGTAATTAGTTTGGAATCCTCATGAAGAGTTCACGAAGAGTTCACACCCTCTTTGTTTGGTAACTGAAGAAACAGAGAAATTGAGTGAGTGGCTCCGTTTCATAATTAGTGACTGATACAGGAGAACATCACAGGCAGTCTGTAGAGACATGCTTCCACTCAACCCCACTGATGTGTGTTGTGTGTCTGTTTTCACAGTTTGGACCCACATAGCATTGTCTCCTGCTGCTAGGATATTCCTTTTCCAGGAGGCCCATCTACAGTAGATACATCTAGAGTCTAACCAAGACCCTCACCTTCACTGCAGGTCTGACAAGGGCTGTTATAATGACAGTAATTTATTAGAACAAAAAAGTTTTATCCTTGACAGCGAGAACGATGAAGGGCTGGGTGGACTCTTTCTGGATTCATGTCAGTGTGTCTACAAATCTTGTTCTGATTTGGCAGGTGTTGGTGATGAAGTTAGGGTCACCCGCATGCCAAGTCAAGCACTCTACCCCTGATCTGAGAGAAACACCCTACACAATGAAAACACCCTACACAATGAAAACATTCGATAAGCATCCATATCCAATATGTGTTGAAAATTCAACTGTATCCTTTAATGATACGGAACCATACTGAAGAGAGTCACTTCCAAAGCTTGCTGACATTATTTATATCCATTTGTCCTCTCTCCTCTCTGCCAACCTGCTTCATGTTCATGAGCAGTCCAGCCCAGCCCCAAAGATGGAGCTTGGTGAGTCTTGAGAGCAAGTGTGCAGCTGGCAGCCTCTCCGGTGGACAGAAAGCCCCTCCTAAACCAGGATTACTTCTCTGACTGAGAAAAGTCTCACTGCTAGTATTTGAAACGTTGATGTTCTTGTGATCTCTAAAAATCTCTAGATCTTCCCAACAACTACCACTTCACTCTCAGGACATGCACATGCATGTTTATGTGTATGTAGGGTTGTGTGTGTGTGTGTGTGTGTGTGTGTGTGTGTGTGTACTTATGTTGAGTCTCTCTTCAATGTATTTGCACATGCATATAGAAGGCAATTAGCAGTCACAGGAGCTGTTCCTCCTTGAGCACCATCTTCCTTGGTTTTGGAGGCATGGTGTGTCACTGGCCCGAGGCTCACCTAGTAGACGCTGGCTGGGCAGGGAGCCTTGGGAATCTCCCTGTGTCCACCCTCAGCTCAGTGCTGGGGTTGCAAGTACGTCTCTACACCAGGCTTTTTCTACTTTAACATGAGGTCTGGGGCTCAAACACAGGTCTTCATGCTCCCAAGGCAAGCACTTTGGTGATTAAATAATCTGCTCCAGATTTGGGTAATAATTTTCACTTTTCAACAACAACAAAAAAATATAATGAGGCTACCATGACCTGTTTTGTTTTTGTCTTCAAAGTACTAAGTCTCCTTGATGACAAATGTACTCATTATCATAATCATAATGACAATCTCTCTCTTTCTCTCTCTCTCTCTCATATATATATATGTACATATACATATATATATATATATATATATATATATATATATATGTGTGTGTGTGTGTGTGTGTATGTGTGTATATATATATATATATATATATATATATATATATATATATATCCTTGGTGTTCATCAGAATTGAAAATAATTAAATCAATCATCAAAATGTTTGGGTTCTACAATTGCACAGGCTGTTCTGGGAAGAGAAGAGTGTGAGGCTCCGTAACAGCTTTAAGGACTTAAATTCTGTCAGAGAAAAGATCCAAAAGATCATAAAGACCATGGAATCATAAATCCCTGTAGCCTGCAGGCTGCAGATAGGACACTCAGAAGCACAGGGCTCTCTTTCAACTCGTGGAAATAGGAACATTTTGGACACAGGACTGAGGCTGAAATAGATCTTGAAAACGGAATGAATTTTCACTGGGTAAAGGATGCGGAGTTGCCGCCCATGTCTGCTTCTCCCTCTGGGTAGCTGTGCCCCCTGCAATCTAGCCAGAAGGGAGGGAGGGATGCTTAGGCAGGTGAGGCCAGTGCAGTGCCGGATCTCAGCTGGAGGTAAGCATGAGGGCAATGAGCCCACCCAGGAACAGCTTCAGAAAACTGATTTGTCTGTTTATTGGTGGAAAAGGGGGTGTTTGTCAGGGCAGGGGTGTTGGAAGATGCTTCATCTATATACTCAGGAGCTGTAGGGTGTGTGTGGGGGCGGGGAGGGCTTATAAGGTCCAACAAGGAGTGAAGTGTTGGCATAATGTTATTGTGTGCAGGGTAAAGATTATCCTTGTATTATTCAAATGCTGATTTCTGTGCCCCCACATCTGATTGCAATCTGGACATGGCACTGTAATGATTATTCCAAGACTCTCCTGTCTCAATGTTGTGTAAGCATTTGCTCCCCATTTATTCCCTGACTGGTCAATAAAGAGCAGCTGATCAGCCAATGACTGAGCAGAGGTGAGAATAGAGTGGGACTTCTGATCCCAGCTAGGGGGTAGAGGGGAGGGAGGGAGGGAGGGAGGGAGGGAGGGAGGAAGGGAGGGAGGGAGGGAAGGAAAGAGAGAGGGGGATGGGATTCACCAGGAGGTCAAGGAGCCACCATGAGAACACACCTAGGGCAGAGAAAGCCAGATCAATACCAAAATGCAAGTATCTCAGGGATTTTGGTTGTAAGGTTGCCAGATTATTTTAGAAAATTTGAATAGATTAGTAGCTGCTCAATTATTGTGCCATAAAGCTTATTTAAATAAATCTAATTGTCTCTGTCTGGTGTATTAGGGACCCAGCCTGGATAAAGGAAAGAAATCTATCACTTTTAAATTACTATAACTGATAATTGTCATGGTAATAAATTCTTACTAGGGTTGATGGTGTGGGTGGCAGCTTTATAGTATAGGTTGGGAGAGGGGAATAAGCTAATTCCTGTGGTCCTCATGTTTGAGGTTTCCAGGGTTGAAGCTTCCCCAGCCCTTCCTCTGTAACCTTGGGCCATTACAGCCTCAAGGGAGGAGGGTTTTAGTAGCAACCTGGTGAGAGTGAAGTAGGGACCAGATAAAAAAGCTGCTGTGGCTGGACTCAGAATAGTATTTAGTGCTCCTGGACCAAGAAGTGGGAGCCAGGGACAGAAGATTCTGTGTGCCACAGAGGGCCACAGAGGCAGGCTTATGGGACTGGACAGGCGCAATGATTGGCTCCCCAGAACAAAGGATTTACTGAAGGTTTCTTGGCAAATGTAAGCATACGGGATGATGCTAGGTCAGCAAACCGGAAGATGAGGACACAAATCCTCTTTATTATTATTACTTAAATTTTTATTTAATTTTTTATTTTTATTATTAGCTCCTCAAAATTTCACAGAAATTCTCCCCAATTTGCAGTTCTATATAATTTTAATACCACAAATAAAATAAACGATTTATCTTTTTATGGACTGTGTGTGTGTGTGCTTGTTTGTGCGTGCACACGTGTGCACGAGTGTAAGATTATTTTCAGCTCCCAAGCTCTACCTTACCCTCTTGGGGGGAAAGCTATTCCTGAGGTTACACACATTGCTAGCTGCGTGTAGCTGGAGGGTACCTAAGTATATTCTTCAGTGGCTCATTCACTTCTCCACAGCTCCAGGGGCTGGAATGTTCTCAGATTGGAGTGCCAGTGAATTTGAGATCTAGTGCAAGTTTGTTTTCTGGCCCATAGATGGAGCCTCCTCTCTGCATCTTCCCACCAAAAAAAGAAAAGAAGGGGAGGGGGTGGGGGGAGAGTCTGGGTTCCTCGGGCATATTTTATGAGGGCTCAGCTCCCAACTTCATCACTTTGGGGGCTAGGATTTTAACATAAGCATTTTGAGGAATGTAAATGTTCAGAGCACAGCAGTGGGGGTGGGGTACATATTGACATGTGGGACTATAAACTATTTCTAAATTCCTCTGAGCAGTCCCATCTGGGAAGGAAGGAGCAGAAGCTGGGGGCCAATGCAAGAAAGGCATTTAGAATTGGGAGAAAAATGAGCTCACAACCGTAAGGCCACAGGGTCGGGGGCCACATAGAAGTGAACTAAAGTGGAGGCCGCCTCATGGGGGATGGGCGATGGTCCGGATCACGAAGTCCCAAGGAAGCACACTGTGCAATCACAGGAACGCAGGGGTGATGACTTTCAGCTGGCAGGAGAAGGCTGATGCTGATTGAGCTGGTGGCACAGGAACAAGCGGAATCGAATGCCGAGGCCAAAGGAACACAGGAAGAGAGTTCTGTGACACTAGATCTGAGCTGGGCCAAAGGTGAGCGGCAGGACCCAGCTGTCAGGATACCCACCAGTCATCTCAGTGAGAGAGAGAGAGCCTGTGATTTAACACTGCCTTCTTTACTTCGAGATGAAGTGATTCAGTCACAGGTGGGGTAGTGAGCGTTACCAAAGGCCAGGCAAAGGTGTGGGAACTGAGAGAGGCTGGCAAAGGAGCTTAGGTGGTGGTCAATCCTACAATGTTCTACTCAAGACAGTGGTTATGGTGGTTTGAATAGGAATGGCCCCCATAGTCTCATGTGTTTGAATGCTCTGCCCATAGGAAGTGGCATTATTAGGAGGCTTGGCCTTATAGGAGGAGGCATGGCCTTGTTATAGGATGTGTATCACTGTGGGGGCATACTGTCTTTGAGGTCTCCTATGCTCAAGCTATACCTAGTGTGGAACACAGTCTCCTTCTGTTACTTTTGGATCAAGATGTAGAACTCTCCACAACTTCTCCAGAATCATGTCTACTTGCATGTGTACGTGTTTCCTGCCAGGACGATAATGGACTAAACCTCTAAACTGTAAGCCAGTCCCAATGAGATGTTTTCCTTTATCAGAGTTGTCACGGTCATGGTGTCTCTTCACAGCAACAAAACCATAACTAAGGCAGCGGTTTAAGCAGGAAACCCCACGGTCCACCAAAACGAGAGCACAGACAGATTCTTATATCAAGGATAGTGGTAGAGAAACCAACCCAGAGACAGGTCATCAAATGTCTGAGAAAACAAAGCTGAAGGAGAACCAGAACACGCAGTAGGACTGCAGCCATCAAATGTTAGCATCCTGAGGTCCCAGCGTGACAGGTGTACAGCGTGGTTCAAGATAAATAAATCCAATCAGAGTATAAAAGCTCCAGGAAAAATCCCTAGAAGGAGCCGGGCGTGGTGGCTCACGCCTTTAATCCCAGCACTTGGGAGACAGAGGCAGTGGGATTTCTGAGTTCGAGGCCAGCCTGGTCTAAAGGTGAGTTCCAGGACAGCCAAGGCTATACAGAGAAACCCTGTCTCGAAAAACTAAAAAAAAATAAAAAAATAAAAAAAACCTGTCTCGAAAAAACAAAACAAAAACAAAAACAAAACAAAACAAAAAACCCTAGAAGAAAGATTATAGAGGAGCCACGGACTAACCATGGGCATGGCTATTACAAACATTCAAGAAACAGTTAAGATGGCTTTCATGAGGATAGGGACGAGTGTGCAAGGAAGGAAATGAATTACACACTAGGCTTAGCTACACACAGATTGCTAAAAATCCCACTGTAAGTACCGCCCCCCCCCCCCCCCCCCCCCC
>LR755239.1:21790-91573 GCA_902729485.2 Mus minutoides | reverse complement strand
TCAAGCAGCCTCTGGGATCCTGGAGTGACTATGCTCCTGGGATCCTGGGATCCTGGGATCCTGGGATCCCGGGATCCTGTGTCCCTGGTGTTTTAGAGCACATGGGGGTGGAGTCTCATCTGGGTGTTGTGGGACTGGTTGCAGAGTTCCTGCACCACTGGTCAGGCAGAGTTCCTGTGTCTCTCCATCCCACGCATCCCAGTTATTCCCGGTAGTGTTGGAACAGATGTTGTGTCCTTATCACCTCTCATTCTATGAGAGAATTGTTTTTTAAATCCCTATTTCCTTGACAGTTTTAGTTATTTTTATTCGAGCAGTTCATTGGCATGTGCATTTAAAAAAATTGGTTGTATGGAATATTTTCAGTTTTCTGATGTAGGCATTTAGAGGTGTGAACTTGAGTCTTAGAATTGCCTTCATTGTGTTCCACAGGTTTGAGTATGTTGCATTGTCATTTTCATTCTGTTCTAAATGCTCTTTGTTTGTTTTTTTTTAATTTTTGTCTTGACCCAATTTCCATTTAGTAGTGATTTTTGACTTTTGTGAGTTAGTATACTTTCTACCACTTCTATTGTTGATATCTAGCTTAGAACATGGTAGTCATATATGATTCACTATGTTATTTCAATTTTTCACATCTTCTGAGACTTGCTTTGTGTCCTGATATGTGGTTAATTTTTGAGAAAGTTCCATGGGCTAGTGAGAAGAAAGTATAGTCATTTGTGTTTGCAGGGGGAATGTTTTATAAATATCTGTTAGGTCCATTTGATTCACGCTGTTATTTAACTCCAGAACTTCTGTGATTAGTTATTGTTCAGATGATCTATTGGTCAGATTGAGGTATGGAAGTCACCCACTATCACTATGCTAAAATCAATATATAATTTCAGCTGTAGTAGTGTTTCTTTTACAAACTTGTCCTTCTCTTTGGTGCATAAATGTTTATAATTGCAATATCCTCTTGTTGAACTTCTCTGTTAATAAATATGTAGTGTACCTCCCTACCTTTTCTCATTAGTTTTGGTTCAAAGTCTGTTTTGTCAGACAAAAAGTTAATTGTCCCTGTTTCCTTCCTAGTTACATTTTCTTAAAATATCTTTTTCCACCCTTTTACCCTGAAGTGATGTCAGTCATTGATGGTGAAGTGTATTTTTTGAGTGCAACAGAAAAATGAATTCCTTTTTCTTTCCAAGTCCTGTATAGCCATACCAAAAGGATGGTGTGATAGAGTTCCTGCCCCTGGAGCAGAGCTAGCAAGGTGTAGGTCTCCACAAATATTGCTGGTTGCTAGGTATGAGGCTTGTTTGTATAATAATGTACATGTTTTCATGTTCCTACTTCAGGAATGCTCTCCCTGCCAAGTTTAATGACTCCATGATAATTAGAAAAAACATGANTCTGGGAGGCAATGGTGTGTCCAGTGTTCCTCAGCAAACATGGTAAGTACTGAGACCTTCAAAACAGCCTTTAAGGCTTTTGGAAAGAACTCTGAAAAGTCAAGTTCAAAAAAATATAAACAGGATTTCTCAACTATGCAAAACATTAGGATGCAATATGAATTGTCTGAGGGGCTTCATAGATATAAAAGAACAGAGGAAGCTGCACTATGAGCCAGCTTGTCAGAAAGATATTAAGAAAAGAGATAAAGATATTTAAGGAGTGGTGATTTCAGGGCAAGGTCCTGCCCAGCTAAGTTTATTGTTTGTGCTTGTAAAGGCAGACAGATCCTAAGCACCACCACCACAACCATGAGCACCAACAAACCAACTGGTGAGGAAAGGGCTACATCTTTTTGAGTCATTGATCAAAGGGTGTCCCATAGTCCCTCTCTTTACATTATAGACTATTGCCAAAATTATTGGCTACTATCCAAAACCTGATGGTAAGACTCTACCTGATGCATCTTACTTATATTATCCAATGTGGAGTAATTGAGCTGATGCTCAATTAGAAACTTCACCCCTACTCACTAGCAATCATGATGCTGGAAGTTACTTTACATACTACCAGAGGATCAAGGTGATCATCAACATTTCCAAGCTAGAAATGTTGTAGCCTACAACATAGGTCTACCTTCAAGAAATAGTGTAATAGTGGTGCAAATGTTTTGGGAGTAATCAATCATTTTTGATGGATCTAAGACTCACTCCATGAGATGAAACTCATACATGACACTAGTAAATTTACCAAGAATCTGAGTCTATATAAGTCATGGACTTGGGAAGAAGTCTACTATTCTTCTGCTAAAGGAACATAGCAATAAAATGACTCTGAATGATGTATCACTATACTTGTACAGCGCGGCATCTCTGAGCACTCATCAGAGGAGATTCATTTTGCAGTAAACAATAATTAACACAGATACATTACTGGACAATGCACAGATAATGATAAATGTTGGACTTGGCTCTAAATGAGAACTTGAACTCACCCCTAAATGGAATGCCTTTATCAACCCCTCTCACCTCAAAGCTCAGTGATCTATGCAGAAGAGTCAGACAGATTTGAGAAGCCAAAGATGTAGATGACTCCAAGAAAACAATGTCTTCCAGACAAAACAGGATTGATTCACATTATGTGAACTTACAGAGACTGTGCCAGCATGCACAAAACTGTACCACTGAGAGAGGGAAGTGGCATAGGGTACCACCTTAACCAAGACACTATTTGTAATTTATTACTACTAGAAAAGGAAAAAATCAGTTTTTTACAATGTAGTGTCTGTAAATGGATATGTCATCTATTTTAGGGCAGGTCCCATTCCCAGAAGTAGCTGGCCAATACATAACAAATTCTGTTTTGTAGTGTGTGTGTGTGTGTGCATGCACAAGCATGCACGTGTGCACTTGTGCTTTTGTATTTTTTACTTATTTATTTTTTAAAAATTGCTTGTGTATTTTGATTTTTTGTTGTTTTTCAAGTTTTGGAGGAAAAGAAAAGAAGAGAGACAACATGAAGCTGGGTGAGGGGGGATGTGGAGAGGATCTACAAGGATGTGAGGAAGGTAAAAATATGATCAAAACATAGTATATAAAATATTTTAAGTAATTTAAAAAAATCGAGTGTATGTATGGTGTGGAGAGAACTCACAGAGGTTGCTCTCTTGCATCCAGCCTTTGAGGTTCTCAGCATTATCTCTTACTGTGAATGTTTTAAAGTGTGATGCATCTTACTGTATCATTTTGTCTATGTATTCTGAGTATATTTTGTGACCTATTTTAAAAAGCCTTTCTACCCAAAGCTATGAAGATATTTTAAAACTTTGTAGTTATCATTTGAAGAATGGATTTCCCTGTGACACTTCATTTACATCATTATTCTTTACTCTACCTGTTCCTCCCCTCTTCTTTCTAGTTCTTTCCTTTAGGTTGTAATCCCTTCTTCTCCCCAAACACTCCATTCTGGTTACACAACACACACATTTGTTCCAGTTCCCTATCTTGGTTCTTTCTCTTCTCTCCCCAGGGTATTAAAAGAATTGCAATGCTGTAATTCAAACTTTGGCCCTTGTATACATTGGGCACGTGCTCTATCCCCTGAGCTGCATCCCAAGCCCTGTGGTACTTGTCTGTATTCTCTTTCCCAAGTGGTAGATCAGCTTCAAAGTGACCATTGGTTCCTCCCTTCTTGGAACTCACAATGCCAGTCTCCAGTAAGAGAATGATCATGTTCTTGCTTCCCTTCTGAGAAAGATTGAATTGTCTTTTCTGTTGTATATTAGAGGACAGTTTTGTCTGCATTTGCACATTTATTGGACATTTCTTTATTCTATACCAATTTAGTGCATGTTTGACTTTTGAAATCAAATATTACATCTCTGCCTTTGTTGATTAACTTGAATAAAATGTAAATATGTGCTTACTTTTATATCTATTAATCATTTGTTTTCATGGGATTTATTCTTTTTGTTAATTAATAGAGGGGTTAGAATAATAACTTAGTTGCTTTCTTTAAGATGCTGAAATTTATCTACAACATGGTAGCCATGGCTGAATCACACTGACTTTGGCTAGAGTTCAGTGTATTTATCATATTAAAACTATCCCAGAGTCTCTTGGCATGCTGGCATGCTGGCATGCACCTGTAATTCCAGCACTGGAGCAATAGAGGTAGGAGAATCAGGAGTTCAAAGTTACCTTGGGCTAATTGGTGAGTCTGAAGAAAGCATAGGTTATGGGACACTGTCTCAACCAAACCAAAACCAAAAGAGTACTTCAGTGTGTCTAATACATTAGCTGAATTTATTATAAGCAAACAATAGGTGTTTGAACACATTCTTGAGATTTTTGTAACCCATTGTTTACTTCTGTCCCTCAGTGCCTCCCACAAACCTTCTTCAGTGCCCCTTTCATTTCCTTGTTCCTTAAAGTATAGATGAGTGGATTCAGCATGGGAGTCACCAAGTTATAGAAGAGAGTGAGAAATTTCCCTTGATCCTGGGAAGAGCTATTTCCAGGCTGCATATACATATAGATGATACTTCCATAGAACAGGGAGACCACAGTGAGATGGGAGCTACAGGTGTTGAAGGCTTTAGATCTCCCAGCAGCCGACTTGATCCTCAGCACAGCTGCAGCAATGTAACCATAGGACACAAGGATCAGAGTAAGGGGTAGCAGGACAATAGGGATGGCAAAAGTGAAGGCCAACATTTCCACTGGGCGAGCATCCACACAGGCCATCTTGATCAGAGCTGGCATTTCGCAAAGGAAATGATTAATTCTCCGGCGGCCACATCTGGACAGGGTCATTGTTAGTGGTGACATGATGATGGCATTGGCGAGTCCACTTCCCCAGGCCACAGCCATCAGCCTCAAACACAGCTGTGGGTGCATAATGACCATATAGTGCAAAGGTTTGCAGACAGCAGCGTAGCGGTCATAAGCCATGACAGCCAGAAGGATGCACTCTACACTGCCAATCGACAGGAAGGAGAAAAGTTGGACCACACAGCCAGCATAGCTGATGGTCTTGTCTGGGCCCCAGAGGTTTACCAGCATCTGTGGGATGCAGCTGGTACTGAAGCAGAGATCCAGAAATGAAAGGTTTGCCAGAAAGAAGTACATTGGAGTGTGAAGCCGAGGGTCCAATATACACACCAGGATAATGGTTATATTTCCCAGCACAGCCACCGAATACAGAGTAAAATTTACTATGAACAGTACCATCTCCAGGCGAGGGCGATCAGAGAAGCCTTCTAAGATGAAACCATACTCAGAGCTGTCGTTGGACTTCTCCATTGACTTTCTTTCACATCATCAGCTCTGTGCAGCTGGAAGGGGCCAAATGAGAAACAGTTAATCTCTATTTCCTAGAGAAAGAACATGCAGCACCAGGATCCAGACAGAGACATTTAGCCAACGAGTTTAACATTCCCATCCATAGGAGACGTCTTTTTAACTACCAAGTAAGGACTGTTTGTCACTGATTTAAATTTCTCCATGTTGACAAATTTTGAAATAATCATCTTTTAGTTTGAATTAATGAAATTTTGATTTTTGAATACAGACTCTCATGTGGCCCAAGCTGGCCTCACACTATCCCTGTGGCCAATTGACATTGAGCTCTTAGCTCTCCAGTCTTCATGTCTCAAGTACTGAGATTACTGGCAAGAACCACAACACCGAGCTATAATCTTTTGTTAAAGAGAAAATTTTTCCCAATGATTCATAAGGCAAAGTATTGTAACTTTAACATCAGATCCTTCTTTGTTAATATGTTTGTAGGAAGTTATTCCAATTCAACTCATTTTTCTTTACACCTAGGCAGACATTTAGTTCCTTCTTCCACTATACATACAACAGAGTGACAGGGTGTGTCAGAAGCACAGCTGTTGTCTTCTACATGCCTTAATGTAGACCTTTAAAAAGATGACAACAAGAACTTAATTCAGAACCCAAGCTTTTGAAAAACACAAGATAATCAGCTATGAGAAGCTATGTCAACCTTATTAATGTGAAATAAACAGGTATTCTCTTTACAGTGTCTGTATTACACTTTTTATGTAAGGTATAATTACATCTGTTAAGTATCCGAGGTCTGCCAAATGCTACCTCTGCATTCTCTTTTTTGGCAAGTAGTAGCATGCTGCAACCTAATTTGCTAAGGTTAGGGAAGATAGTCTTCCCCAACCTTCCCATGAAACAGATACTTGGGTGTGCTGTTCTGTCTTCTATTAGCCCTTTAGAAATAGCAACACAATTGTAGAAGAGAGTTGAGCAGCAAGAGGGACAAATGGGGAGAATGTGAGAAGTAGAAAGCCATTAGAAATGTAATTTTAGTACTTACTGACGATAAAAAAGTGAAAAGGTTTTGATTCATAAGCAACAGAGTCAGAATAGGAGTCAAGACACCAAGATAGTAAGTGACAGAGTTAGGCAACAGGGACAGAAGGAGACATAGCTCCTGGAGAGTCTGTCAGCTTTGGTTGACTAGAATGAATAACAATGAGGATTCCTAAGTGACTCTGCTGGGTGAGCCACAGTGCTCCCCCACAGTGTGTTCAGTTAGTAAGCCAGGAACCAAATCACAGCAGAACTTGATGGCTTTTAAATCCAATATGTTGATTTTAAAATAGCATATATCTTTGAAGAAGACTTCTAATATTGATGGACCTACAGTAAATCAATTTTCCACAGATAAATACAGCAAAGTAGAAAACAAAACCAAAAATGATGTTCTTGTTAGTTAGTTCTTAAGGCTCACCTGTTTTCAACTTTACCCCCAACAATTCAGGAATAACACATGCTAATGTTTTTTTTTCTTATTATCTTGTTCTTCAGTATTTTGTAGATGATAGTGAATTAGATTTAAATTCATGTGGAAAATGAGGCATGTAGAAAATAATATGATTATGAAATTAAAGTACTATAGCCATGGTTATAAGGTCCTTAACTTGTCAAACAACAGACTGAAAATTAAATCCCCAACTCTTCTGTGAATTATATTCTAGTTTCTTTCTGAAGATGTGTAAAGACCATTTGTTTACTTTTCCTATAGTTGGCTAAGTGATAAGAATAATGGGATAGCTCTGCTTCAGAGAAAGATATACTAAAGCAAGTCTAGTTAAGTTACAGAGTAAAGGCAACTGCAGTAGAAAATCGCACAGGCAGCTATCCTCTGTCTAGCTGCCATTTGGGCCAAATACCCAGACTTTCATGGGCTTTCTGGAGCTGTCAACCAAAGCCCTGGGGCAAGGGCTTCCTGAAGATCCCTGCAAGTAAGCAAAGTGGATGGGGATGCTCTTAAAGCTCAGAGCAGGGAAAACTGGACTGATTTATCAGCAGGAAAGTTGGTGCCTGTAGTTGGTGTAACCTGTTTTCTTGTCAACACCATGGGGACCATTCCCTCCTTTGGGTAATTATCTGGTACTACAGATAAACAGAAGAGTGAATTCTTGTGGGGAAAATGATGAAATAACATCTGAGGAAAGTCAGAACACAGGTTTTTGTTTTGTTTTGTTTTGTTTTGCTTTTATTGTTGTTTGTTTCCATTTGGGATTGGAAGTGCTCACATCCTCAAGATTTAACTATTCCTATGGTAAACCATTTTTGTTGACTTGTTGGGCAAGCCATCATTAGCGAACAGGGATCTGGCATACCACTAAAACCTTGCATTGAAATATTGAGATCATCTAGTTTTCCAAGAAAAGATTTTTAAATTCATATTTATTTCTATTTTATTATGATTTTTAAAAGTTAATCCAAGAGTAGGCTATTTCATTGTTACTTAACTTCTAAGTTTTATATCTGTTTGGATTGATAAAGTTACCCAAATACAATAAATAGGATATGAATACAAATAATTTGATTAATTGAAATTCTTTTTAATTAATTAATTAATTAATTAAAAAGACACCTCCCACACCCCTTCCCACACCCCTGTCTCCTCAAAGATGTCCTTACCTCCCACCTCCCACCCTACTTGACCTCTAAACTCTCTGGGGCCTCCAGTCTCTTGAGGGTTAGGTGTATTATCTCTGATTGAACACAGATCTGGCAGTCCTTTGCTGTATATGTGTTGGCGGCCTCATATCAGCTGCTGTATGTTGCCTGTGTGGTGGTCCAGATTAATTGAATCTGCTGGTCCTTCTACAGGATCACCCTTCTCAGCTTCTTTCAGACTTCCTAATTCAACCATAGGGGTCAGCTTCTTCTGTCCATTGGTTGGATGCCTCTGACTCTTTCAGCTGCTTGTTGGTTCTTTCGGAGGGCAGTCATGATAGGTCCCTTTTTGTTAGCTCTCCATAGCCTCGGTAATAGTGTCAGGCCTTGGGGCCTCCCCATGAATTGGATCCCAGTCTGTTGAAGGACCTTCTTTTCCTCAGACTCCTCTCATTTTCTATCCCTCTGTTCTTTCAGACAGGAACAATTATGGGTGAGAGTTGTGACTGTGGGATGGCAAGCCCCTCCCTTATTTGATGCCCTGACTTCCTGCTGGAGGTGGGCTCTATAAGTTTCCTCTCCCTATTGTCTGTCATTTCATCTAGGGTCCCTCTCTTTGTGTCCTGAGAGTTTCTCACCTCCCAGGTCTCTAGTGCATTCTGGAGGGTTCCCCCAACCTTCTACCTCCCCGAGGTTACTTACCTGTTTCCATTCTTTCAGCTGGCCCTCAGGGCTTCAGTCTTTTTCCTTCATCCAATACCTGATCATGCTCCTTCCTTCCCCTCCCTTAATTTAAAGATGTAATTTGGTTTGGATTACTATTATTATATTTGTGTGTGTGTGTGTGTGTGTGTGTGTGTGTGTGTGTGTGTGTTCAAGTGGCCCATGAAGCCAGAAGAAGTTGCCGGGTTGCATGGAACGGCAGTTATATGTTTTGCAACATGTTGAATGTGGGTTCTGGGAACTGAACTCTGATCCTCAGGAAGAATAATAAAGGATCTTAAAGTTCTGAACTATCTCTACAGATCTTTAATCTATATGTCAACAAAAAACCGATTTTCCTTTTGGATGTAAAACATTGATTACTCCTTGAAGGAGGTAAAATTGCCTCCTCTCAGGCATTCAGAATGATAACTGTCTCAAATTTGTATAATTAAGGGTTAGAATGAATCCCTAAGGTTGTTATATAGCCAAAGAATAAGCAGTAGGCACATTCACTTATGCACAATAGTAGTGTTTACTAGTTTCCTTTAAGCTGGTGTTATCTGAAACTCAAGTTAGGTCCAGAAACCTCATTTCAGAAGTAGAATATATATATATATATATATATATATATATATATATATATATATATATATCAGGTTTAAATTAGTATCATTTTATAATTGTTATAAAAATATAAGAATCAAGTATGGTCACCAGTGAGCAAATTGCAATAGCTTAAAATTTTCTGATTGTTATAGTTTTTAAATAGTGAAAATTATTACAACAAATATATGGATAGCAAATATTTTTGATAATCAAAGACTTTTCTAACTTTTTCTTTCATCTTTCTTTTCTCTTCTTCCTTCCTTCCTTCCTTCCTTCCTTCCTTCCTTCCTTCCTTCCTCTCTCTCTCTCTCTCTCTCTCTTCCTTCCTTCCTTCCTTCCTTCCTTCCTTCCTTCCTTCCTTCCTCCCTTCCTTTCTTGAGATAGGGTTTCATGTAGCAGACTGGTAAAGACAGCACTAACCAGACATGGTGACCTATACCTGTAATCCTAGCTTTTTGAATGTCATGATAGGAGAATCAAGAGTTCAAAGCCATCCTCTGTTACATACTGGCTTATGGTACATAAGACCCTATCTCAATGAAATCAAACAAAACAAAAAGATCACATTTGTCTGGAAAAGGCAAAGTGTGAAGAATATTGAAATTTAAATTCCTGAAACATAACTTGTAAAGTTTTCAGTGTTATGTATAATTAGATACAAATCAACATAATGATGAGTAATTGCTCTTTTATGTCACATTGCAAAGACTTTTTGTTTGGCAATGTTCAGTCAGTGAGGCTATAAGACAGGGACACACTCACATGCAATATATGAGACCATGAATCAGTTTTAAGTTTTTTCAAATTATAAGTGTTTTTTGTGTGTGAGCATTTTGCCTGCATGTAAGTCTGTGCACCATGTTTATTCTTGGTGCCCATGAAGACCAGAAATGGGAATCACATCCTCTGGTACTAGAGTTACACATGGTTGTAACCAATTATATGGCTGCAGCCAGTGCTAGTAACTACTGACTCTTCTCTGCAAACACCATTTTAAAGTTTTTGTAGGATGGTTTTACTAAATTTTTGGAAATTTGGTTGATGTACAAGTCCTTGACACATTAATTTTACTCCTCAATTTTATTATAAAGACTATCTGTATAAGGTGTGTATATGTGTGTGTCTGTGTGTGTGTGTGTGTGTGTGTAAAATATATGACTGGGCTATATAAGAAGTGGATGAATGCCCATTGATTAAATGATACTTAAATAAATGTTTTTTTTTGTTGTTGTTACATTGCTACAAATGAGTAATGTGATAAATGCATATTAATATGGAGAAAACTTCAAAATATATTAAGCATATTAATAATATTTCAAATATATTAAATATCACAAAATTATGTTAATATATTGGATTAAGGTAAAGTATACTGCATTAACATTAATAAACACTTAAGATATTACATATTACACATTATGTGCAATTCTAATTTCTACCTAACATCTTTCCACTAGAAATACTAATATATTACCACATAAACATATATAATTATCATTTGATGTTATTTCAATACTTAAAAGATGAATAAAAGTTTGAAAGTAAATATAAATATGTTAGCCTAAGTCTAACCTTTAAATTTGACTCAGAACAAAGACTCATCATATCTTTGCATCTTGTTCCGAAAGCCAAAGAGTTCATTCACTTTGGCTCACTGATGCTCACAAGGCCCTACGATTCTGTTTGACTAGGAGACAAGCTTATATAGATTCAGAGTTTTGATTCACAGGAACATACCCCATAATGAAAAGCAAAGCTCAATCATCTCAGAGTGCCTAGGAATTTAATATTGCTATTTTCACAGATCATTAGGTAAATGAAAAAGTCAAAGCCAAATCAGAAAAAAACTGTAGAGCTGAGACTCATTGTGTTTCTATTAAAAACAAAAATGAGCTCTTAAGCTCTCACATCTCTTATTCTCATCTCTAGCTCTCCTTCTCCCCCTCCATTTCCCCCTCTCTCCATGTGCACGGCTAGCCTCTCTTTCTATCTTCTCTCTTTCTCTCTGCCTTTCTACAATAAAGCTCTTAAAAACGAACAAACAAACAAACAAACAAACAGACAGACAAAAGCCAGACCAAATAAAACAACCCCCCAGCTTCTGTTAGATCTACATACAACTTTAATTCAAATGTAGTCCATAACACAGCATTATCAATTATTTTTCTCAAGCTACTTGTTTATTAATGAAGTGGCTTAAGATTCTATTTGTCGTTTATTAAAGCAATGGTGTGAATACATTTGAAAGAGAGTAGGAAAAAAGAAAGAAAGAAAGAAAGAAAGAAGAGAGTAGGTATAACAATGCATTGTTTTCTACTTTAAATAACCCTTGTAGGTGGTTTTTATTTTTTATGAGCACGATATTAACAAATCTAAGTCATAAGAATAAAAATCTAGGGATGTAAGTCATTTGTGTTTCCTATCTTCCCTATCTTCTAAGTGAAAAGAAAACACAGTCATGTGATTAGGTCATTGCATTTTGGGCTTATTTATTGGCAGATATACTCTGAAGAGGGTGGAAGGAGAGTTAGAAAAGGAAAGAATCAGAAATGTGTGCAATGGATTAAACTTTTCTCAGACCCTCTCTGCTTCTGGCAGAACAGAAACTCAGTTCCATCCACTCATGTGTTTTTCTCTAAACATCTTGGAAACTTTCAGGGGTCCTGGGTGCTGAAATCAGTGGGTAATATTTAAAATGAGAGTAGACAAGGTAAGAGAGTGGTTTTCAACTTCTGCAGTTCTTTATAGAAGTTGCAAAGAATGAGTCCTCAGGGATCTTGTTAGCACTGATAATGACAATTCCATTTCTGAGTCCACAGGGATGCAGCTCTTGGAAGAGTGAAACTTGTTAGCACATTCTTTTGTAATGCGTGCAACTATTAAAAAGTTTCAGAAGTTTCATAATAATTCACAAAGTGAGTTGTCTCCAGGGTTATCTTAGGAGAAGCAGGCAATTATCCAGAGAGCTCAAGTGAGTTGGCTCCTGTCACTATTCTTCTCTTTACAGTTACCTCTCTGCTGCTCAGCAGCCCTGGAGACTTACTTATGACTAGTTACAGCACCTCAAACTTTATCATTGTTACTGGAATTCACCCTCCTTGCAGAAGGGATTTCATTGAGCAGTGACTTACTGTATGTACCTGAGAGAATTGTTCTCATAGTGACCTTACTTCTATATCTCCCGCCAGAAATAATTCCTTTTAAAAACTTGAAATGTAGTATTGCCCTGTTAATGCAATAATTATTTGTCAACCACATTTTCAGTGAAAACACTTGGGCCATACATGTTATTTATCTAGTTTTAAGTTCTCACAATCCAAAAGAAGGTAAGAATTAGCATGTTACAACATTGCATCACAATGAATGTCGTGTTCCCAATAGACAAAAAGATAAACGTTGGATTACTTTTGCTATTGTGTTGTTAATTGCTCATTGCTTTTCTGCTTTGATGTTTTCACACTCTATTAAATATAGTGTTTACTAATGTATTTCTAATGTTTACCACATTAACACCCAGTAATTCATAAAAAAATGTTGACTCTATCACTATAAAAAGTAAGTTAAAAGTGATAGTACATATATACATGATTTGTTTAATTTTATTTTAAAAGAAATTTGGATAATTTCTAGTATAGCAGAAACTGCAGTGAAATGCTGTTCCCTGAGCTAACTTCTTGGATGAAGTAGATTTTAAGGCAAATATTAAAACACTGATTTAGTATTGCCACCACATAGTAAGGAGATATATCTTATTTCTTCTTCACGTGTCTCCATTTCTCATAAATTAACGTTTTGCAGTTTAATGGCTGTTATGTAACAATGGCTTCCTAAATGAATAAACACATATAGGTTAAGATATATAGTAAACAGAAGTCTCATATTTGCTAATATTACATGCCCATAGAAAAACAGATAACCAAGAAATATGCTCAAGGTTATGTGTGATAGCACACATCAATAATCTTAGCCCTTGAAAGGCCGAAGACAAGATTAAGATTTTAAGGCTAACCTTGGCTACATAGTTAATTTGAGGCCAGCTTGGACTACATAAGAACCAAGTGATGTTTTTCTTTGCTTCTCAACTTTAAATAATCTAGAATTACTTAAGAGACAAGCTGTTGGGCACACTTGTGAGAAATTTTCTAGAGTAAGTTAAGTAACTTGAGAAGACCTAATCCTAAATGTAGGTGGTGACATCCCTCTGCTCTGTGGTCCTGGACTGAATGAAAAGGAAGAAAGAAGCTCTGCTTTTAATTGTTGACACAATCAGACCAGCTCTTGCTTTTCTGCCACCATGAGGGGAATAAAACACTTTCTTCCTTGAGTTTCATTTGTCATGTATTTATCATAGCCACAGGAAGAGTAATTAAGATACGCTATGCCAAGGAAGGAAGTGGAAGAAAGAAAGAAAGAAAGAAAGAAAAGAAAGAAAGAAAGAAAGAAAGAAAGAAAGGAGGGAAGAAAGGAGGGAAGAAAGGAAGGAAGGAAGGAAGGAAGGAGGGAAGGAAGGAAGGATAACAAGTTTATAATAGCAGAAATTAGAATACCCACAGAGGAGTATAAATGCCAGACTCTATTACATTACCAACATCAGTCCATATAAAGAAATACATTACACAGCATACATACTGAATCAAGATGAATGACTGTCATGTGACAATTAATGGAACGTGAAGAAGGTTTGGTATTGGTGGCATGGAGCATTGCAATGGAACTGTGAGAGTTTGGGGCTTCATTATGAGTTACTGATGAGGTTTAACCTGAAGAATACTATACAAACTTGGTGTTTTAGTATGAGCTTTCAGCAACTAAGTGTTGTGAGGAGAGAAAGGGGTGTGACTAAGATATTACCTGTGGCAAAGGTGAGAGACAGAGGTGGAAATTAATAAAAATTCAAGAAGTATAGATATTGAGAGGAAAGTGTCATGGTTACAGGATGTTGCCATCACATTCTGGAGGGTAATCAGTAGTATTGCCAATACATTCTTCCCTCCAAAAGGCCAGAAGTCATTGAGGAAGAGGGGTTGGGAAGAATGTAAGAGCTAGAGGCAGTGAATGAATACAAAGAACAGTACCTTTTGGACACAACAGGGCAAGTGCGCATACAAACACAAAGAGGCTATGACAGTATGTGAAAGCTCTATGCAAGCTCAAGCTAGACTTAATTCTAGCATACAAAGAGGAGATGGGCATGATCTTCTGCTCTTAGCTAAGTAACATTGGCAACTGATAGCTTCTGGGAAAGGTAAAGTCTGTATTCTTTACGAGTTTTGCCACTGCTCTCTCCAGAGTTATCTTTAGTCCTGCTGCAGCTTCCCTGCCTGAGCCCCTCCTCCCAGCCTGTTTTAGGGCTTTACTGCTGTGAACAGACACCATGACCAAGGCAACTCTTATAAGGACAATATTTCATTGGGCCTTGCTTACAAGTTCAGAGGTTCAATATGCTATCATCAAGACAGAAACATGGCAGCAATCAGGCAGACATGAGGCTGGAGGAGCTGAGAGTTCTACATCTTTATCTGAAGGCCACTAGGAGAAGACTGGCTTCCAGGCAGTTAGGATGAAAGTGTCACTCCAAACCCACAATGGCACACCTATTCCAATAAGGCCACACCTCCAAATAGTGCCATTCCCTGGGTTAGTCTTACTCAAGCCATCACACAGCCCAATTACGTCTTCTTTGGATTTGGCCTTCTTGTATGGACCCAGGTTCTCCCTAGTTCTTCCCCATTGCCACTCCCAACCTTTCCTTCTAGCCCATCTTCACATATTTGTGACTTTCCATTGATCTGCAGAATACTACACTACCAGACACCCCCACCCTAACAGTTTTCTGGTACCCAGAACTGCTTTCTACTAGTGACTCTATAGTCACCACACTTGGCTGGGACTTAGGGATTCCACATGGCTAGGAGTCAGGTTGGGTAATAGCAACCAAAAAATAGAAAACCTCCCAAGAAAGATGAGACCAGATATCTACACCAAGAAACACACCAGACATACCTCACATGCCTAAATTCTAGTACAACCACACCAGCAAGACAATATGCCTCTTTTAGAGGCCAGCAATTCGTTTGTAATAGGCCCTGAGAAAATAAATTTAGCTGTAGTATAAGACAAACATTTAAAAATAGCAATTATAAATATGTTTAAGGACCTTAAAGAGAAAAATGCTTAATGATGACAAGGGAAACACAAACTGTTGAATGAAAGTAGAATTTAACAAAAAAAGATAGAAATATTAAAGAAAAACTCAAGGTGAAACAAAATTGAAAATAAAAAACTCAGAATGCCAAACAAAAATATCAAAGGTAAGCCTCTGTAACAGATTAAAACATCCAGGAGAGATAATTTTAGGTCTTGAAGATGAGGTAGAAAAAATAGATAGGTCATTCAAGAAATATGTTTAGTAATAATAAAACACCCAATGACAACAACAGTACATTCCAGGCATAAAACATCCAGAAACATTGAGGCACTATAAAAAGAACAAACCGCCGGGCATGGTGGCGCACGCCTTTAATCCCAGCACTCGGGAGGCAGAGGCAGGCAGATTTCTGAGTTCGAGGCCAGCCTGGTCTACAAAGTGAGTTCCAGGACAGCCAGGGCTATACAGAGAAACCCTGTCTCGAAAAACCAAAAAAAAAAAATAAAAATAAAAAATAAAAAAAAGAACAAACCTATGAACAATACCTATAGAGCAGTGGTTCTCACCTTCCTAATGCTGTGATCCTTTAATATAGTTACTCGTGTTTTGGTGGCCCCCTTATCATAAAATTATTTTTTTGCTACTTCATAACTGTAATTTTGCTACTGATACAAATAATAATGTAAATCAGATATTTGATATGCAGTATATCTGATTCATGACCCCTGTGAAAGGGTTGTTAGACCTGCAATGAAATAGTGACCCACAGGTTGAGGATCACTGGTATAGAGGAAGGAGAAAAGCACAGGACAAAGGCACAGAAAATAATTTTAGCAAACTCATAGAAGAAAAAAAAATCCCTAAAGAAAGAGATGCCTATTAAGGTACAAGAACACCAAATAGGACGAGAAAGAAACTCCCTACAATATATAATATTCAAAATACTAAATGTGCAAAACTAAGAAGGCATATCAAAAGCTACAAAAGAAAAGGACCAAGTCACATATAAAGTCAGACCCATTTGAATGACACCTGAGTTTTCAGTGGAGACTCTGAAAGCCAGAAGGGCTAGAATGGTTGTTGTATAAACTCAAAGAGTCCACAGATGGCAGCCCAGACTAATATGCCCAACAAAAATTACCAATCACAACCAATGGAGAAAAAATGCATAATAAAAATAAATTTAATCAACTTCTGTTTACCAATACAGTTCCACAAAAGGAACTAGAAAAAAATACTTAAGTATGAATAGAAGATTAACTATACCAAAGAAGGCACAAGGAAGAAATAATTCCAGAACAATCAATCAAAGGAGGAAAAACCTACACCATCACAACAAAATAATGGAAAATAATAAACTAGCAGGTCTCAGTATTAATGATCTCAGTTCCTCAGTAAAAAGACATAGGCTAACATGTTGGACTAGAAAATATTATGTATATTTCTGCTTCATCCAAGAAACATACCTCACCACCAAAGACAGGCATAACTTCAAAGTAAAAGAGTGAAAAATGATGTTCCAAGGAAAATGGAACCAGAAAGCAAGAATGTGTAGCTACTTTAAAGTCTGACAAAATAGACTTCAAAGCAAAATTTATCAGAAGATGGCAAGAAAGGACACCCATTAAAAGAAAATACTCATTAAGGAAAAATCTACCAAGAGAGTATCACAATTCTAAACATGTATTCACCAAACACAAGGTCACTCAAATTCATAAAAGAAACAATACAGCTTAAATCACATATTGACCCTCACACAATGATAATGGGAATCTTCAATATGCCACTATCTCTAAAAGACATGTTATCCAGACAAAAACTAAACAGAGAAGTGCTAGAGTTAAATAACATCATAAATCAAATAGACCCAACACACATCTACAGAATAGTCTGCCCAAACACAATAGAATCTACTTGCTTTTCAGTAGTCCATGGAATTTTCTCTAAAATTGACCACATATTAGGACACAAAGCAAGTCCCAGCAGCAACTGAAAACTGATATAATTTCCTGCACCTTCTCTGTCTACATGCTGGTTATCAACAGCAGAAACAGAAGAGAGCATGCAAACTCAAGGAAGGTGAACAACTTACTACTGAATAAAAATTAGGTAAAGGCAGAGTCAGAAATAAAATTAACAAATGGGTCCTTATAAAGTTAAAACTTTCTGAACTGCAGAGTAGCAGCCTGTCAAATCAGAAAAGAAACATAACAATTAAATATGTCTGATAGACAGTATCTACAGTACATAAAAAACTTAATTTTATGTATTGTAGAAACTTTACTTTCTTGAATATCTAGAAAATAATTTCCCAATTAAAATGAGGTATAGAATAAATAGAGTTCTCAAAAGGTGAAACACAAATGGCTGAGATACACTCTAAATATGTTCTCCAACCTTATCCATCAAGAATTTCAAGTTAAACCTATTTTGAGATTTCATTTTGTACTAGTAAGAATGTCCAAAACAAATAAAACAAATGATAGCTCACACAGGTGAGGATGTGGAGAAAGGGAAACACTTGTTTATTGTTGCTAAAAGTGCAAAGCTAGTATAGTCCCCATGGAAATTAGTGTGAACATTCCTTAAAGGCTGACAATAGATCTACCACAAGATCCAGATATACCATTCTTGGGGATATAGGCAAAGAACTCTATATCTTAATACAAATATACTTGCTCGTTAATGCACTATTTATAAGAGCCAGAGATTGGAAATGGCTTGCAAGTCTATCAACTGAGGAATGGATAATGAAAATATGGTGTATTTTTACAATGGAATATTATTCAGCTGTTGAAACAAAAGAAAATTATGAAGCAGTCATCCTGTGTGAGGTAACCAAGACTCAGAAAGACACATATTGTATCATTTCTTTTAGAAGTTATGTAACATGTGGATATTAGCTTTTCAGCTTTAGATATGTGTTCCAATTTGAACAACTGCAGAGGTTCTATAGCTAGTAAGGGACCTGAGGGTGGGAGGGGATCTTCCAAAGAAGAGAAATAGAATGTAGTGTTAGAAAGAGATAAAGGGAAACCAAGATTGGAGAATTAAATGGGAAAAAGAGGTGAATGGGTAGGGAAGGAATATGGACATAGGGAATTTGGGCATATGAAATAGGGACAGCTAACATTAAAGACCTTTTAAGGCACCATATAAGTACCCCCTACTGTAGAAGCTTCCTAGAATATTTACATGTATAAAAGGAAATTAGAAGAGTCACTATTTAGAGGGGAAGGCAATGAACCAACTAGACATCTTATGCCAACAAATAAAACATTCAGTGTTAGAAATGGGTTACATCTTGTTGAGCCATTGGTCAAAGACCAATAGATGTTTGAGAGATGACCCATAAAACCCCAGAGTATTGCCAAAGCTATTGGTTACTACCTGTAACCTGATAGTTAAGGCCTTATTTCCAAAGACACAACTTACTCATGTTATTGAACATGGAGAGATCAAGCTGGTTCCCAACTAGAAGCTTTACCCCTGCTGACTGGCATTCATTATTTAAGAAGGCACATTGCACACTACTAGAGGAGAAAAGTAATCATCAGTATATAAATCATGTGACCTACAACAGAGACCTACCTATAAGATACAGCGATGCAATAATGGCATAAATATTATGAGATTTTGGATGTAAGATCCACTACATGACACTGCTAAAGTGACCAGGAACCTAAGACTAGATAGGTCATGGGTCTAAAGGAAAATCTACTACTATTATTTTGCTAAAGAAACATAGCAATAAAGTGGCTTCTAATGACTTATTGTTCAACCCATGGATCAATACATTGCTCAAGAGAAACTTCTTTTTGCAATAGATGGTAATTAACAGAGTCGCATAACTGGACAATGTACAGAGAGTAGGACTTCGAAGTACTTATCCTTAAATAGTATATCTTTATCAAATACTCCCCTCAAATATCAAGGATATTTTCAGGACAGAAAGCAGAAAGATTGTAAGGGGTAGAGGTGGTAGATGACACTAAACAAAAAGTGTCTTCTAAGAAGCTACAGGAGTCATAAAACAAATGACTAAAGACTGTGCCAGCATGTTAAACACTTTTGTAGTCTCACACCAGACAAGATTCCAGCACTGAGAAGGAGAAGTGAGTACAAGGTCCTCCCCCTAAGAAAGAAGCATTTGTAATTGATACCAGCTAAGAAAGGGAAAATCAATTTTTTTGTCTTATTGACTTTCTTTTTATGTTATTTTCATGTTTTAATTTTCAGTTTTTGATGGTTTCCTGTTTTGTTTGTTTGTTTGTTTGTGTGTTTGTTGTTTGAAAAACAGGAAGTTGAGTGAGTAGGGAGATGGGGAAAATCTGGGAAGAGTTGTAGAAGAAAAATATGACCAAAATATATTATATGAAAAATATTGAAAACTAAAAATATAAACTAAAATCTATGAAAAAATGCATTAACAAAATGAAGTCTACTTTGTGTTGGCCAACTACTTCAGGGAATGGAGTTTGTCTTAGAGTGTTCATGATATAGCCAGTGTCACTCTAATGGAGAAAATAGATAGTATATTTACATATAAAGGTATACACACATGCACACACACACACACACACACACACACACACACACACACACACACACTATTTGGTAGATCAGTGGTTGCATAGCATACTTCTAAGGTTTTACTTTACCCATCACCATTATGTTTAGCCAAGAAGTTGTGCTTGGGTTTGTTAATTGGTAATGTTGCAATACTCTATAGATATTCTGCAGGATCTATCTAAGTTCTGAAGGAGTCAGACTGAAGAATTTAAATGGAGATGATAGAGATAATTTCTGTATACTGTGTCTTTGATGACTGTACTGAATCTTGCTATTACCCCCTAAGAAGCAATATTGTTTTGATTTACAAGCTATGAGAGTGGGGCGTGACAGAACAGCAAATTCAAAGGTACAGTTTAGACTTCCTACTGTGGTAGTATTAACCCATATACCAAAGACCGAATCTGAGTGTTACTACAAATATCAGGACATAAACCCCAATTATGTAACTCAGACACGGAGAAATGGCTTTCAGGTAGGTTCATGGCCCCTTCTGAGCTATGATGAGACAGACTTCAGTCAGGATTTATTTATTTATTTACTTCTGTGGGAAAATTAGAGGACCAATTGGAAATTAGATATGTCCTCCTCCTATATGGAATTTGCAGATCCAGATTAGGTCATGAGGCTTGGTAGCAAGAGACATCTCACTGGCCCAAGGACTGCATTAATTGCCCTACTCTCTAACTCTGTATCCCAATAAAGGTAACACAATGACCTTAAGTCTCTGGCTATCATCGACAACACAGACCCTATGTTCCTATAACTCAAATTTCAGACACTTAAGTCTATAAAAGAATGGGATAAACACTGGAACAAAAATAATTGTCTTCATTAATAATTAAATAATAAATTTTGATGGCAATACTTTTTTTAAATCAATTTTTATTTATAAGAAATAAAATGTTTAATAAATAGGATTTAAAATTACAGTTACTATAAAGGGATAAAAGCAAAATCCAAACATGAAAACCAAACAAGAACATATAACTTCCCCCAAACCTAAAACAGAATAAAACAATAAAGAGCAAAACTTCAACCAAAAACTCTAACAGAAAATTATTGTACATCAGCATTCTCTCACTGCATATGAAGCAGTACAGACCTACAGGGCAGTCACCTCAGTCCTCTCTCAAGGGGTGTTGCCAGAACAGGAAAGGAAATAACACCCTGAATCAGCTGGCTCTCTGGCTTCCTCCTAATCACACTGAGGAAGTGAACTCGATGGCAATACTTTTTTATGAGGTATAAGAAATCTAATTTTGCTAGCCAGTATGGTCAGGGACTTGAGTCTAAGGACCCTAGATACCTAGGGAAATACCAAAACACAACTGGCAAACAAAATCAATGAAATGATTCCTAATGATATCTGTTATACTCATAGATCTGAGCCTTGTCCAGTTGTCCTCAGCGAGGTTTCCTCCATCAGGAGATGGAAGTGGGTACAGAGACTCACAACCCGACATTAAGACAAGAGAGAGCCTAAATTGGAAGTCTTCATTGGGTACCTCCCCTAGGAGAGGAAGAACCCTGCAGAAGGCAGAGAGGAGAGATTGTAGGAGTCAAAGCAGATGTAAGACACCAGAACACCATGCGCACCAAATCAACCAAGCATGGCTCATGTGGGCTCACAGAGACCGAAACACCAAGCATGGGACTTCATGGATCACCAGCATCAGATCCTGTGAATATGTTATGGCTGTTACCTTGGTGATTTTGTGGGACTCCTAAGAGTAGGAGTGAGTGTGTATCTGACTTATTTTGCCTAACCCTTGAACTCTCTTCCTCTTATTAGGTTGCCTTGTCCAGCTTCCATATGAAAGTTTCTGCTTTGTTTGCTTGTATCTTGTTTTGACCTGTTTGGTTGTTTTCTCTCAGAGGCCTAATCTTCTTTGGAGGAAAATGGAGGGGGAGTGGATCTGGGTAAGAGGGGATGTGGGAGTGGAAGGACCAGAGGGAGGGGAAGCTGTGGTTGAGATGCATTGTATGAAAGAAGAAGCTATTTTCAATTAAAAAGAAGAAAAAGAAGGCCACACTCCGCAAAAGAAATATAATTCTGAGCTTACTATATAATTGAATTGTTTTCCCATACATGGAAGAGAATCAACCTATAAATTAGTTCCTAGAACTTGAACAACTGTATCTAGTTTGTGCTCATTTCTGAAGCACTAAATGTGCATCCGTACACTACAGAAACTACAAATCTATACTCTATCTTTGTAATTATAAATATTATGTAAGCAAATTTAAGTAGTGTTTAGCTTTTATTGTATACATATGTCTAACATTTACCATTGTATTTTGAAGTACATATCAGTGTCATCATTTCTTCAAAGGGTCATGTCACCACAGCCAGCACCTTCCTCTAACACTCACTACATCCTCAGCTGGGTACATGTGTGGTGTTGCTCCTTGTCATTTTGATTTGCAATTTACTAATAAAAATGATACTATCTTGTTGTGTTTTGTTATTATGTGGATGTCTCCTTTGGTGACATCCACATAATTTGCTTGCTCATCCATTTTAAAGTTAGACTGTAGTTTCATACTGTTGACTTAGAAGCTTTTTGAATAGTTTGAATATAAGATCTTTATGAGACACATATATATTTTACAATATTTTTCTTTATATGATTTCTGGAAAAGTATAAGTTCTTTGATTTTATTATAACTACTAGTTTTCTTCCACACATTGTAATTTTTGTGATATACCTAAGAACTCATAACAAAAGGCAGGATGTCGTAGAGTTTTAAACTTTATTCTGATCTGTTGATATGTTATTTATTATTTTGCCAATATCAGACAGATTTGACTTCTGTAATACTATATAGTAAGTCTTCAAATTGAGTAAAATGACCCCTGAATTTTGCTTTTTTCATATTTAAATATCATATATTTTTATTTTTCTGTTTAATATTTAGAATTATACAGTTTCTATCTGTGAAATATCTTACTGAGAATTTACTGAAATTACAGTGAATATACAAGTCAAGTTGTCTTAGCAATATTGAGTCTTCTAATGCATTAATATGGAATATCTCAGTGACACAAACAATCAGGAGAAACTAGTTGTCATTTATAGAACTCTCCACACAATACCAGATCACACATTCTTTTAAAACAACCATAAAACTTTTACAAATGTTTAGCCAAGTCATTCTGTTAAAACCAAATGCCATTTACTGTGTGGGTGTCTTAGTTGGGGTTTTACTGCTGTGAACACACATCATGACCAAAGAAACTCTTATAAAGACAACGTTTAATTGGGCTGGTTTATAGGTTCAGAGATTCAGTCCAGTATCATCAAGGCAAGAGTATGGCAGCATCCAGACAGTCATGGTGTAGGAGGAGCTGAGAGATCTATAACTTCATTTGCAGGCCTCTAAGAAAAGACTGATTTCCAGGTTGCTAGGACTAGGGTATTAAAGTCCATGACCAAAGTGACACAATTACTTCAACAAGGCCACACCTCCTAATAGTGCCACTTCTTAGCCTAAGCATATATAAACTGTCACAGTGAGTTATGAATGGCAGAAGTTTATCTCTCAAAGTCTTAGAGATTCAGAAGTGCAAAGTCAAGGTGAGGATAGAATTGCTATCTGATTCACAGATGGATGGTGTGTTTAGTAAATTTTCTGGGGCTTAGGCTAGGATTGGGAGGTGGGTTAGAGAATGCTTACGTGTGCTTGGTTTCTCTTGGGAATGATGAAGGTGTCTTAAAATGAAACTGTGATGATACTGATTCTGTCATGTGAACATATTAAAGTCATTGAAATAGTCATAGTAAATGAGCAAATATTATTGTGTGATAATTATTTTTTAGTAAAGGCACTTGAGAAGAAAACAAAATGTCATATAATGAGAAAAATAGCTATTAGATATATTTGACAATGGACTAATTAGCTGAAAGAAAGAGATGACCCAAATTAACAGAGTTAGACATTAAGAATGGAAACATTACAAGGGACATCAAAGAAATTCAGAATAGTGTAAAGCTATACTTTAAAAAATTTCTATTCCAATGAGTTAGAAAATCTAAAAGAAATGTAAACATTTCTAGGTTCATCCAAACTACCATAGTTACATCAATATGAGATCAACAATTTAAACAGACTCAGGAAAACAAGGAGATTGAGACAATAATAAAAAAGGGAGGGGCTTCTAATTTAAAAGATCTCAAGTCGAGACAGATTCATAGCAGAACTCCAGAGGACTTTCAATGAATGTCTACAGCTCACACTTCTTAAATTATTAAAAATAGAAACAGAGCACTTCAAAACTCCCTCTCCAAAGCTAGTATTACTCTAAAACTAAAACAAGGTAAAGACCCTCCACAGAAACTACAGGCCAATATCCCTCATGAACATAGAAGCAAAAATCATTTATAAAATACGTACAACATGAATACAGGCATATATCAAAAAGATTGCTCACCATGTTCAAGTAGACTTTATTCTGTAGGACTGTTTCAACATATGAAGTCAACAAGTAGAATAAATCATATGAACGAACTTGAAGAGGAAATTCAAATGATCATCTCAATAGATGCAGACAAGCCTTTGGCAAAACCCCAACATACTTTCATGATAGAAGACCTAGAGGAAATAGGAGTAGAGGGGATTGCATACACAATGCAATCCAGGTGACATATGAAAAACCCAAGGTCAACATCATCCTAAAGGGCAAAAAGCTCTAAAAAAAAAAAAATCCCATTAAAATCAGGAAGAAGACGGCTGTTCACTATCCCTATTACTTTTCCATATAGCATGTGAAGGAGCTAGGCAATCTGCCAAGGGAGCTTTCTCCTGATGAGCAGTGACAGAAAGATGTTCCATCTCTTCTTACATGCAGCAGTGGGGTTAGAATGTCCTGTTTATAAGATGACGTAAAGAACTAGGCTCAGGCATAAGGCTAGTTCAGTGTTTTCAACAACACTCTAAACACCTTTATCATTACTAGGGAATGGTCAGAGCCCTGGCATGAGTTTAAACCACTGGAGCAAAACATGCCACAGTGCAGTCAGAGGACTCCATTTCTCCGTCGGCATAATAGGAAGAGGAGGGCAGGCCGGGGTGTGTCTTTTAGCTTATCTTTTCCCACCTCTTAGTTTTTGCTTGAGAAGACCTTCTTGATCAACCTTTTAATGGCTTCTTTTACCTCTTTGTTCCTAAGTGTATAGATAAGGGGGTTCAGCATGGGGGCAATAATTCCATAGAAAAGTGGCACCATCTTTCTCCTGTTCTTGGAGTGCGGTGATGGTGGTAGAAGGTACATGGAGAGAGCTGTACCATAAAACAGCGATACCACTATTAGATGGGAGCTACAGGTCCCAAACGCCTTTTGTCGACCTTCGGCAGATTGGATTTTCAAGATGGCACGGGCTATAAATGCATATGATGTAAGGATGAGAGTGAGAGGTGTTAGGTGGAAGAACACACTCACAAAGAACAGTTCAGCTTCATTTGCTGTTACGTCAGCACAGGACAACTTGAGCAATGCAGGCACTTCACAGAGGAAGTGGTCTATGACATAGTGGCCACAGCGTGGCAACTGGAGAGTTAGAATGGACAGCCACACCGAGTTTCCAAAGCCAATGATCCAGGATACAGCCGCCAACTGAAGGCAGAGCCTCTGGTGCATGATGACTGAGTAATGGAGAGGCCGGCAGATGGCTACAAACCTGTCGAAGGACATGACTGGCAGCAGAACACACTCGGTAGCCCCCAATGCCAGAAACATGAAAAGCTGGACCACACAGCCGCCAAAACTTATTACTTTCCTAATGCTGCGTAAGTTTACCAGCATTTGTGGGACTGTGCAGGTGATGTAACAAAGATCTATGACTGACAGATTAGTCAAAAAGAAGTACATGGGAGTGTGGAGTTTGGGATCCAAAAGGGAAACCAGAATAATGTTGAGATTTCCAAAGATGGTCACTATGTAAGATGTCAAGAAGACCACAAAGAGTGGAAACTCCAACCATGGTTGGTCAGAGAAACCTAAGAGAACAAACTCGTCTGTGGTGCTCTTGTTTGCCCAACTCATGATCAATGTTTTAACAGATGGTTTCCTGAAACACAAAAATTCATAAAATCAATTTACACTATTTATGTTTAACATAAGTATATTTAAAATGTATTTATTAGCTTTTCCTGTTGTTTAAAACCACATATTTTTTTAACTGTTATCATTAGATGTTCTCATTCTACCACCCATTTGAAAACATTTACGCAACTGGTATTGCTTGTAACACACACACACACACACACACACACACACACACACACAAACCAAACAGTTCAATTACAATTAAACCAGTTACTTAAGTAATTCTAAAGTTTCTGTGTCCATGCCCACACTTTAAACTGAAAGCTAAATTAAAAAAAACAAATTCCTGACTTAGATGCATTTATAATGTTTGCTCTTTCACTTTTTGCTATTGATTAATTTTTGTTTGTAGTAATTCCCACATAGCTATTAGCAGGAATATTCATTCATATTCCTGACCACATTTTTTTTTTACTGTCTTTGTCAAAAACATCCAGATTCCAAGTTACACAACAGAGCTATAATAATAAAAAAGATTATGGTATTGGCATAAAAACAGACATGTTGATCAATAGAATAGAATTAAGGATCCACACATACATTCACACTCTTACTACTACCTAAGTTTTGACAAAGAAAACAATAATACACACTGGAGGAAATATAGCATCTTCCACCAATAATGCTGGTGTAACTGGATAGCTATATGTAGAATGAAGCTTGATCTTTATCTTTCGCCCTGTCCAAACTCAGCTTCAACAGGACCAAAGACTTCAACATAAGACATGATGTCCTGACTGATAGAGGAGAAAGTAAGGAATAGCCTTGAACTCATTGGCATAGGAAAGGACTTACTGAACAGGACCCTGATGGCACAGATGTTAACATGGACAACTAATAAATGTGACCTCACGAAACTAAAAGGCTTCTATATAGGAAAGGACACCAACATCCAATGATGAAGCAGCCTAAGGAATAGGATTATTTTGTTTTGTTTCTGGGTATGCATTTGACAGGGGGCTAGTATCTGAATATAAAAAGAAATAAAAAACTAAAAATTAAGAAAATAAAAATGGGATATGAAACTTAAAAGAAAATAGAAAAGCAAGAGAGAGATGAGAAAAGGAAGGACGGAGGGAAGGAAGGAAAGAAGGGAGGAAGGAAGGAAGGAAGGAAGGAAGGAAGGAAGGAAGGAAGGAAGGAAGGAAGGAAGGAAAATATTTCACTGGTAGGAATTCTGAAGTAGAATGAATGAATGGCTAAGGAGAGATGTCACAATTTCAGGATTTCCTGAGTTTCTCCAGTGAGTTTCTCCAGCCCTCAAGCTCCTAGAACTGTGGTGACACTATGCCATTTTCTCCAAGGACTGATGAGTATATTCTGCTGTGCTGTCCTATGAGTAATAAAAACCCATTCATCCTTACAAGTGTTCTTGTTTAGATGAAAAGCTATAGAATCTTCCTAACAATACTATTGAAGAGTGACATAGTCTCAAATATTATTTAGAAGGTTTCTCATTATAAGGACATATGTGTTGGGTCAGTGGGCTTTCCAGGCTTGTCTTCAGTGTGGCAATTATTTGCTAGAATTCAGTTCCAACTAGACTTTCAAGCTGTGGTTGAAAATAAGACAATTAACTTCTTACTCATATAACTTTCTGTAATTACAAAAGTAATGAGCTTTCTTCTGTCATTCTGAATTTACTGTGTGTGGTGGCATTTGCCAGTGCAAATAATATCTCCCCATGATCCTCAGTAGTTAGGGCACTAAAAAGAGAAAAGTCAAAGGACAGGGAGACATAAAAATAATGGCTGAAGACAATGCAGAGGGGAGGGGAGATTACAGAGCCTCTAAGTGTTATTACACTGAACTTTTCTCACTTTAGGGCCATGTCTTTCCATTCTGCAAACATTTGGTCATCCTGATAAAAATCCATTATAGAAAGAAGATTGTTGGGACTGGAGAGATGGCTCCGTGGTTAAGAGCACTAACTGTTCTTCCCGAGGTCCTGAGTTCAATTACTAGCAACCATGTGGTGGCTCACAACAATCTGTAGTGGAGACTGATGCTCTTTTCTGGTGTGTCTGAAGACAGCTACAGTGTATTCATATACATTAAATAAATAATAAAAAATAAAAAAAGGAGATTGTTTAAGTAAATAACTGAAGTATCCTTTTGTATTGAGAAAGTTTAAGCATCTTGAGTTGTTAGTATTGTCAGTGTGTGGAAATGAAAGGGTGTGTTGACAGCTGAAGCAAACTCAGAACCCCATGTCTCTGAAATTCTACCACAGAAGTGGGCTGGCTATCATCTACCTGGTCATTAATGGAGTCCACTGTCTGAGCTGAGAGCCTGAAATGACTCACAACTCATTTCTTTCTCCTGAGTGGCATTCCATTTACAGCATTTGCAGACAACATTTCTCAACACTCCCAGTAGGCAAACTATTAAAATCCTAGATTGAACTTCTCTTTTCCAGCTAGAGAGTAAGGATAAATTATAAGAGTAATTTTTTTTCACCCAACCTCATAATTCATCTTTAAGAAGTACTAAAGTTGGCTGTGTTTTCTCCATTTGTGCAAAGGCCAGGTTGTGGGCAACTCTAACTTTAAAGGTTCCCAGATGCTGTGTTATAAACTGCAGGCAGCAATCAGGTGAGAGCTAAGGCTCCTAAATTTGTTTTCCAGTAGAGAACCAACACATGCCCCCAGATACCCACTGTGAGAAAAGTAAATGTAAGGAAGAAACTAAGACTGAGTCAAAATTTCCTAAATTCTGTCATAGTAAGCAATCTGATGACACATAGCCAAGCCCCTAATTCCAGTTTCTCTTTTTCCAGTATGCTTTACACAATGTTTTAAGAAAGAACTCTACATACCCCACTTGGAGCCTTGAGACCCCATGGCTTGTGTCTGTTTGCTAGTTCAAGGAACTTTGAAATAAAAAAAATGGATGCTTTAAAAGTATGCAGCTTCAATAACATCTTCATAAGCTCTTCAACATCAACCTGGTGTGATGAAGGGTTCTCCACCCTCTCGTTCTACTGTTCAGTAACAAGCTATGAGATCTTCCTTCAGGAGTAAATCAGAAAACAAGAGAATAAAAAAGTCTTTCAGGCAACCGGAGCATGTGTTTTCTGGTATTGTATTGCAGAATGGGCATTCAAAGTCTGGTTTCAAAGTCCTCCCCACCAGGACTGCACAATGAGTGACTGGAGGGAGATTCCTCAAGAACTGCTCTGTGCCCTGGCCTGTCCATGAGGACAGCAACCCTTGTTATAACCAAGGGCGATACCCAGTGGGGGTTCTGTGTGACTTGGCCTTTCATCTTTCTCTCACATTCTGTTCTACAGTGCTCTTTCCCTGAGGACCTTCTCCTCACTTGTGTCCAAGACAAAAGGGAATGACAAAAGGGACTGAAATACTTTCTGCAGTAAAGATTCAATTTTGTGCCATCAAGGTAGTAATTTGTTTCCTCTTGTAAAGAAGGCAAGAGAATTCTGTGAACTCACAGAGAACTGCATTTGTTTTGGAATTGAATTTGAGATCAATGCTTATACAATGAACACTGAATGTCCTATGGAAATGTTTTTATTATGTCAATTCATCAAGGGATACTTTTGCTTCCTACATATCCAAATAATTATTTTCTTCCATAGGTTTTGCTTAGTTAAGCTCTCTTTTTCTGCTCAATGCATTTTGTACAGTTATTACAAACTTAAAAATTTGATTTATATTTTCAATAATCTCCTCTAATTAAGATTTATTTCATATATTGTCTCATATTACTTTTTCAAATGAATAGGTATGAGAAAAATATAGTGTGCCTGTCTTAATACTCCAGAAACTGTAGATAATATTGTCAGCCCTTTTCTATTATATTATCTTCTATAATATTATCTATAGTTTCTGGAGTAATAAGACAGGCATACTGTATTTTTCTCATACCCATACATTTGAAAAAGTGATATCAGACTACATATAAAATCTTGATTACAGGAGATTATTGAAAAATATAAATCAATTTTTAAGCTTACAAACTTACATGACCAGGTTTGAATTTTTCAAATATTTAAGGAAATATAGGTAAGTAACAATGGAAAGCCATCTGTCACTTAAGGAAAAGCAGTCAGTAGTGCCTCATGTCACCAGTGCCTCTGAAGGAAAAATGAGTCCTCACAAAACATTGCTTACTGGCCTTCTAGAAGTGAATAGGAAAAAAATCTTTAACAAGTGTATCTGTTACCCTAGCAATTCTCAATCATAGAAATCTAACTTGTAAAATGAATTTCTGATTTGTAAAGATGGAATAAAACAAGCATTTTATAGAAGGAATGTTTGTAATGACAGTGTGGGGGGAAGATATCTCTCTCTCTCTCTCTCTCTCTCTCTCTCTCTCTCTCTCTCTCTCTCTCCTCCACAGGGAATGGATCAAGTTATAATCACTAGGAACCAGAAGTATTCAAGTGTGATATTGTTAAATAAGTAAATAATGTAATAGAAGAAAAAAACAGCATAATGTCAATTATGAAGTAAATGATCTAAATATAATCTTAAGTGTTTCACTCCCATTCAGGATTGTATTAGTGTAGAGAAAAGTAAAGAATTCTCGGATACTTACCAGGACACCTGAAGGAAACAGAGGTATATGTCTGTGGAAGGAGCAGATATTAAGCAAAAAGAGAAAAACTCGGACTCATCCCAGTAAAACTAGTCAATAGTATTTTAACTTTCCAAACTATTGGCTGGGTTTACTCTGACCTAAGAGACTGGAGGAAAAAGTTGGCCATAGGAAGATGGATTTTCTTGGTAAGTCCTTGCAATAGCTAGATAAGTAAAATAAATTGTGGATGTTTATTAATGTATTTAGCCTTAAATTAGTTAAAAGTTTATCTTGAACTTGTAATCCTCCTGTCTGGACACCTCCTCTGCTGAGAGTACAGTCGCACATCAGCGTGCCCATTTGATGTGTTGCTGGGATTGAACCAGGGCTTCCTGCATGATGGGTAAGCATTCAATACACAAACAACACATGCAGCCCAAGAAACAGAATTTTTAAAGGAGAACCAAAGGTTAACAAGTCTTTAGTTTACAGAATGGAGCAGGATGAATAAATTTTTAAATTTTAATAGTTCTCCTCCCCATGGTAATAATGGTAATAGATTTTTTTTTTCAAATTTTATTACTTTATTTACATTTCCATCATTGCCCACCTTTCAGGGTCTCCCATTTTACAGTTCCTCATCCTATTCCTTCTCCCTCTTGCTTCTGAGAGGGTGCTTCCTCCACCACTTGACTCCTCCCTTTTCTGGGGCCTCACATCTCTCAAGGATTAAGCACATCTTCTCCCATTGAGGTCTGAGCAGACAGACCTCTGCTATGTTTGTGCCAGGGGCCTCGGACTGGCCTGTATAGGCTTCTGGTTGGTGGCTCAGTCTCTGGGAACTCTCTTGGGTCTGGATAAGTAGAGAATGCTGATCTTCCTATGGAATCGCTCTCCCCTTCAGCTTTTTCAGTCCTTCCCCTAACTCTTTCATGAGGCCCTGACTTCAGTTCAATGGTTGGGTGTAAGTATTTGCTTCTCTCTCAGTCAGCTGCTGGTAGGGCCTCTCAAAGGGCAGCCATGCCAGACTCCTGTCTATAAGTACATCATAGCATCAGTAATTGTGTCAGACCTTGGTGCCCTCCCATGAGATGGATTCCATGTTGGGCCAGACATTAGACTACCTTTCCTTCAGTTTCTTCTCCTTTTTTTAATCCCTGCAGCTCTTTCAGACAGGAACAGTTCTGGGTCAGAAATTTCGACTATGGGTTTTTATATAATTTTAATAGAATCTTTGGGAATTTCACATCATACACCCCATTACCACTCATTTCCCAGTCCTTCCATATCTGTCCTCTACTTTTGCAATCCTCCCAATAAATCAAAATGAATAGTAAAAAATAAAAGAAAAACAAACAAACCATCTCTCTGACCTCACTGGGCAATGACCTGCTCCTCTATCAACTGCAGACTTCTGTGCATGTAGTCTTTCCTTCTTGTCCATTATGGTGCACGCAGCACTCCACTCCCCAGGACAGGCTTTTCACATGCTCTAGCAATACATAGACAGAGAAGATGTTGGGATGTACCAACTCAAAGCCCTGGGATGGCCCTGGGTGGTATGTATGTGAGTTGGTCAGCCTGCCAGCTCTCCTGTTCCATATCACAGGGGCCAGCTCTCTCGCACCACTCTTATGAGGGATGTAGCCAGATCACACATGTGAGGCAGTCTGTGAGGGCCAGGGCCATTGGGGACCAGCTCTTTCACACAGCTCTGGTAAAGGACAATGGCAGTTCTCCTGAACATGTGCCTTGGGTGTGGCTGATAACAGGTAATGTCAGACAGTCAATAAGACAAAAAGGCCACCAACAGATTGGGAAAAGATCTTTACCAATCCTAAATCCAATAGGGGACTAATATCCAATACAACAAAGAGCTCAAGAAGCTGTACTCCAGAAAATCAAAAAACCCTTACAGAGCTAAACAAAGTTTTGTCAACTGAGGAATACCGAATGGCTGAGAAGCACCTGAAAAAATGTTCACCATTCTTAATCATCAGAGAAATGCAAATTAATACAACCCTGAGATTCCACCTCACACCAGTCAGAATGGCTAAGATCAAAAATTCAGGTGACAGCAGATGCTGGCGAGGATGTGGAGAAAGAAGAACACTCCTCCATTGCTGGTGGGATTGCAAGCTGGTACAACTACTCTGGAAATCAGTCTGGCAGTTCCTCAGAAAATTGGGCATAGTACTACTGGAGGATCTAGCAATACCTCCCCTGGGCATATACCCAGAAGATGTTCCAACTTGTAATAAGGACACATGTTCTACTATGTTCATAGCAGTCTTATTTATAATAGCCAGAAACTGGAAAGAACCCATATGTTCCTCAACAAAGGAATGGATACAGGAAATGTGGTACAGCTATTAAAAACAATAAATTTATGAATTTCTTAGGCAAATGGATGGATCTGGAGGATATCGTCTGAGTGAGGTAACCCAATTACAAAAGAACTCACTTGATATGCACTCACTGATAAGTGGATATTAGACCAGAAACTTAGAATACCCAAGATACAATTTGTAAGACACATGAAGCTCAAGAAGAAGGAAGACCAAAGTTCCTTAGAATGGGGAACAAAATACCCATTGAGGGAGTTACAGAGACAAAGATTGGAGCTGAGATGGAAGGAAGGACCATTCAGAGACTGCCCCACCCAGATATCCATCCCATAAACAGCCACCAAACCCAGACACTATTGCATATGCCAGCAAGATTTTGTTGACAGGACCCTAATATAGCTGTCTCTTGTGAGGCTATGCCAGAGCCTGGCAAATTCAGAAGTGGATGCTGACAGTCATCTATTGGATGGAACACAGGACCCACAAGGGAGGAGCTAGAGAAAGTACCCAAGGAGCTGAAGGGGTCTGCAACCCTATAGGAGGAACAACAATATGAACTAACAAGTACCCCCACAGCTCATGTCTCTAGCTGCATATGTAGCAGAAGATGGCCTAGTCGGCCATCATTGAGAGGAGAGGCCCTTGGTCTTGCAAAGATTATATATAAATAAAATTTTTTAAAGATATTTTCTTTATTTACATTTCAAATGCTATCCCAAAAGTCCCCTATACCCTCCCGCGCCTGCTCCCCAACCCACCAACTCCTGCTTCCTGGCCTTGGCATTCCCCTGTATTGGGGCATATAATCTTCGCAAGTGACCTCAAACATTCCATCAGAGAATGTCTAAACCTGATAACTTCAGCAAAGTGGCTGAATATAAAATTAACTCAAACAAATCAGTTGCCTTCCTCTACTCAAAAGGATAAACATGCTGAGAAAGAAATTAGGGAAACGACACCTTTCACATTAGTCACAAATAATATAGAATACCTTGGTGTGACTCTAACCAAGCAAGTGAAAGATCTGTATGGTAAGAACTTCAAATCTCTGAAGAAAGAAATCAAAGAAGATCTCAGAAGATGGAAAGATCTCCTATGCTTATAGATTGGCAGGATAAATATAGTAAAAATGGCCATCTTGCTGAAAGCAAGCTACAGATTCAATGCAACCCCCATCAAAATTACAACTCAATTCTTCATAGAGTTAGAAAGAGAAATTTGCAAATTCATCTGGAATAACAAAACAAAACAAAAGAAAACAAAACAAGCCAGGGTAACCAAAACTATTCTCAACAATAAAAGAACTTTGGGGAAAATCACCATCCCTGACCTCAAGCTGTATTACAAAGCAATAGTGATTAAAAAACACCAAAACAAATAAACAACAACAACAAAAAACACCTGTATGATATTGGTACAGAGATAGGCAGGTAGATCAATGGAACAGAAATGAGGACCTAGAAGTGAACCCACACACCTATGGTCACTTGATCTTTGACAAAGGACCTAAAAACCACCTAGTAGATAAAAGACAGCATTTTCAACATATGGTGCTGGCTCAACTGGCAGTCAGCATGTAGAAGAATTCACATTGATCCATTCTTTTTTTTCACATTTTTTTTATTATTTTCTTCATTTACATTTCAAGTGCTATCCCGTAAGTCCCCTATACCCTCCCCCTGTCCTGCTCCCCTACCCACCCACTTCCACTTCTTGGGCCTGGCATTCCCCTGTACTGGGGCATATAAAGATTGCTAGACCAAGAGCCTTTCTTCCCAATAATGGCCAACTAGGCCATCTTCTAATACATATGCAGCTAGAGACATGAGCTCTGGGGGTTCTGATTAGTTCATATTGTTGTTCCATCTTTAGGGTTGCAGACCCCTACAGCTCTTGGGTACTCTCTCTAGCTCCTACATTAGGGACCCTGTGTTCTGCCCTATAGATGACTGTGAGGATCCACTTCTGTATTTGCCAGGGACTGTCTATCAGGGTCCTTTCAGCAATATCCTGCTGGCATATGCAGTAATGTCTGCATTTGGTGGCTGATTATGTATTGGACCATTCTTATCTCCTTGTACAAAGCTCAAGTCCAAGTGGATCAAAGACCTCCACATAAATCCAGATACACTGAAACTTATAGAAGAGAAAGTGGAGAAGAGCCTCAAACAAATGGGCACAGGGGGAAAGTTCCTGAACAGAACACCAATGACTTACGCTCTAAGACAAAGAATTGGCAAATAGGACCTCATAAAATTGCAAAGGTAATGTAAGGCAAAGGACACTGTCAGTCAACAGTTTGGTGAAAGATCTTTACCGATCCTAAATCTGATAGATGGCTAATATCCAATATATACAAAAATTTCAAGAAGTTAGACTCCAGAGATCCAAATAACCCTATCAAAATGGAGAACAAGGCTAGCTAAACAGAGAATTCTCAACTGAAAAAACTTGAATGGCAGAGAAGCATCTAAAAAAATGTTCAACACCCTTAGTCATCAGGGAAATGCAAACACACACACACACACACACACACACACATTCACACACACACACTGAAAATCCACCTCGCACCAGTCAGAATGGCTAAGATCAAAAACTCAGGTGACAGCATATGCTGACAAGGGTGTGGAGAAAGAGGAATACTCCTCCATTGCTGGTGGGATTGCACATCAGAAAATTGGACATAGTACTACCTGAGAACTCAGCTATAAGACTGGCTTATACCCAGAAGATGCTCCAACATGTAATATGGATACATGATCCACTATGTTCAGAGCAGCCATATTTATAATAGCCAGAAGCTGGAAAGAATCCAGATGAATGGATACAGAAAATGTGGTACATTTATACAATGGAATACTACTCAGCTATTAAAAACAATGACTTTACAAAATTCTTAGGCAAATTGATGGGTCTAGAAAATATCATCCTGAGTAAGGTAACTCAGACACAAAAGAACACACATGGTATTCACTCACTGATAAGTGGGTATTACACAGAGCATGGAATATTCACAGTATAACTCATGGACCACATGAAGCTCAAGAGGAAGGAAGAGCAAAGAGTGGATGCTTCAGTCCTTCTTAGAAGGGGGAACAAAATAATCAAGGGAAGTAGAGGGTGGGAGGGACTTGGGAGGAAGACAGGAGGGGAGGAGAAAAAAGAGGAGCAGAATCAGGTGTCTTAGTCAGGGTTTCTATTCCTGCACAAACATCATGACCAAGAAGCAAGTTGTGGAGGAAAGGGTTTATTTGGCTTACACTTCCATACAGCTGTTCATCACCAAGGAAGTCAGGACTGGAATTCAAGCAGGTCAGGAAGCAGGAGCTGATGCAGAGGCCATGGAGGGATGTTCTTTACTGGCTTGCTTCCCCTGGCTTGCTCAGCCTGCTCTCTTATAGAACCCAAGACTGCCAGCCCAGAGATGGTCCCACCAACAAGAGGCCTTTCCCCCTTGATCACTAATTGAGAAAATGCCTTACAGATGAATCTCATGGAGGCATTTCCTCAACTGAAGCCCCTGTCTCTGTGATAACTCCAGCCTGTGTCAAGTTGACACAAAACTAGCTAGTACATTCGGTATGGGAGGAGATGGAGGAGATGTACAGAGTGTCAGGAGATTGAACAGAAGGGTATAGCAATGGGGGACAGGGAACTAGGGGTAGCAACCAGAAATCCCAGATGCCAAGAAAGTCAGAGCCTCCCAGGACCCCATGGGGATCACATTAGCTGAAATACCCCACAAAGGGGAGGGAGAACCTGTGGAGACCATATATGGAGGTTAGCATGGCTCCCCTGTTGAGGAATGGGGCCACCCACCCATCTCCAAAATTTTAACCCAGAATTGTTCCTATCTAAAGGAAATACAAGGACAAAGAGTAGAACAGAGATTGAAGGAAAGGACATCCAGAGACTGTCCCACCTGTGGATCCATCCCACATACAGACACCAAACCCAGATACTAAGGCAGATGTCAAGAAGTACTTGCTAGCAGGAGCCTGATATAGCTGTCTCCCGAGAGGCTCTGCCAGATCCTGCCCAATACAGATGTGGATGCTCATACCTAACCATTGGACTGAGCACAGGGACCCCATAGGAGGAATCAGAGGAAGAACTAAAGGAGCTGAAGGGGCCTTATTTGCCATCAATGGGAGGGGTGGCCATTGGTCCTGTGAAGGCTTGATGCCCCAGTGTAGAGGAATGCTAGGGTGGTGAGTCAAGGCTGGAGTGGGTAGGTGGGTGGGGGAGCCCCCTCATAGAAGCAGGGTAAGAGGGGATGGGATGGGGGGATGGGATAGGGGGGATGGGATAGGAGGTTTGCAGAGGGGAAACCGGGAAAAGGGATAACATTTGAAATGTAAACAGATTAAATATCCAATTAAAAAAATAAAATCAATATGAGATATTACTTGTCAATTGTTGATCTTTGTTCCAGGTAAGTATAGCCCCATTCAGAAAGCCTTTTCCTTTGCCTTTTTCTCTAGGGAACAGCTTATGCTTTCCTTTCTTCTATTTTTTAAATTTTTTATTAGATATTTTCTTTATTTACATTTCAGATTTTATCCCCTTTCCCCATTTCCCCTCTGAAACTTCCTCCTATTCCATTCCCCCTCCCCCTGCTCACTAACCCACCCACTCCCGCTCCCCTGTCCTGGGATTCCCCTACACTGGGGCGTCCAGCTTTCACAAGACCAAGGGCCTTTCCTCTCATTGATGCCCCTCAAGGCCATCCTCTGCTATATATGCAGCTGGAGCCATGAGTCCCTCCTTGTGTACTCTTTGGTTGGTGGTTTAGTCCCTGGAAGCTCTGGGGGTACTGGTTGGTTCATATTGTTCTTCCTCCTAGGGGAATACAAACCCCTTCAGCTCCTTGAGTCCTTTCTCTAGCTCCTTCATTGGAGATTTTTTTTTTTTTTTTTTGGCTTTTCAGTTTTCCACTACTGATGATTCACTTTATTGACTGGCTCTCTGGTGTTTCCCTTCTGCCTTATACACATTCCCCAGTCAGAGTTCATGCAATCACTCTGCTTTTGCTGGTTTGCTAGGTCTCATGGAATTAAATCTAGTGGTTGGTTTTGAGGGCCCACCCACTTGGTCCTTTAGCTTCATTTGACAGCATGGCTCACATTTCCCCTCTGCAAACAGCTTCCTTTCCATAATGACCCCTGCTCCTGCTCCTGCTCCTGCTCCTGCTCCTGCTCCTCTCCTACTTTCTCCTTCCTTCTTTTTGGCTCCTTTCCATTGTCCTGATCTAAAGGTTGCACACATTGCCCCTCTGCTGGGAACACTCTCCTCTTGTGGGATGTCTGACCTGTTCTCTCCTCATCTCTATCACACAGATCTTTTTTTTAACTTTTTCCAATTTTTTATTAGGTATTTTCTTCACTTACATTTCAAATGCTATCCCGAAAGTCTCCTATACCCTCCCCTGCCCTGCTCCCCTACCCACCCACTCTTACTTCTTGGCCCTGGTGTTCCCCTGTACTGGGCCATATAAAGTTTGCAAGATCAAGGGGCCTCTCTTCCCAATGATGGCTGACTAGGCCATCTTCTGCTACATATGCAGCTAGAGACAGGAGCTCTGGGGCTACTGGTTAGTTCGTATTGTAGTTCCACCTATAGGGTTGCAGACCCCTTCAGCTCCTTGGGTACTTTCTCTAGCTTCTCCATTGGGGGCCCTGTGTTCCATCCAATAGCTGACTGTGAGCACCCACTTCCGTATCACACAGATCTTTGCTGGGGTACATTTTCTGTGGACTTGAGAAATGCAGCCCTTCCCTAGTCCTAACTGTGCCATGATCTGCCATGCTTATGTGCACAGATGTCACTCCAGGGGGGTTCCCATTATTAGTCCATCTTTTTCTCTTTACTGTAGAGTAGAAAGTGAATGCAGTGATGTTGAGGGTATCATTTCAATGTTTTGTTCTGGTAACTAGAACTTGTTTTCAGGGCCTTTGCATCTCCCATCAGGATGAGAAGGAGAATAATGTGATAAACATTTAACAAACTATTTCTGATAATTCTAAGAGTTTAAGAGTCAAAGGGAATGTAAAAACAAGCACTCCGAGGCATGCAGGCTTTCATTTCTCTTGGAGGATGTTTAAGAGCAGAGCAAAGTAATATACAAAACTATGCATAGTGTATAGAATCCTGAGGATCATTTTGAGCCAAATGCCAATCTACTTAAAATAGTAATTGGTAAGAATGACTCAGGCAATAGCCTAACAGATATTACATGAAAGGACTCATAGAACATAAGATAAAATATTTTCTATGTTTTATTTTGAGTGATATTCTACAATGCTCAGGACAATAAAGGTATTTTTAAATTTATCCTTCTTTATACTTAAGTAGTATTCTTTGTAAATTATTCCATAAACTCCAAGAATGTTAGTCAGACATAGTGATGTTTTCCTCATGAGTTCTCACCTTGTTAGTCCCTATAACCTATTACAATATTAAAGATTTTAGATAAGAATGAGGTAAAACAAAATAAGTCTCATGGGAAACTAATTCATCTGGAGTTGCCTTAAAGGGCTTGCCAAGTTTATTATCTATAGAAATATCTACTTTGTCTTTCAATTTTTTCCTTGCTGCCAATTTAAATAAAAGAGTGACTTAAGAAGGGTCTGTCTTGGATTGTAGTTTAAAAGGGATTAATACTTGAGCATAAAGAGCAACCCCTGGCAGAAGTATCATGGTGCAGGGATGTGCGAATGGGGCTCCTCACAGCCTCAGATGTCAGTGGAACAGGAAGCAGAATGCAGACAAGAATGTAGGGTGGGCCAGCTCTCAGTGACCCACCTCCATTAGTCAAGTTCCATGTCTCACAGTGTTCCACAACTTTCCCACACAGTACCACCAGCTGGGCACCTAGTGTCCAAACAAGAAGCCCAATGTGGATACTTACACAGCTACAGTGTCAACTGCTCAAAATAATTCCCATGACAGCAGGCGCTGTTGTCAGTAATGTAAACATGAACAGATCAATATTCAGAGAATAACTAGTCACAGGAATTACAATAATCCCCACAACTTGTCTTATTTCTTTCTTTCTCTATTCAAGGCATTTTCATAATGTATGGGAAGAGTAGAGAAATGAAACCAAACATCTGAAGCAAGAAGACCCCTCTGTCTTCTCTTGGCATCGATGGGTTAAATATTAACAAAACCTTTCTCCTCTAAAACTTGCTTTACATGTGTTTTCCTTTAGCTTTTCTTGCTTGAAAGGCAAACATGAATCATTAAGGTCAATAATGTATGTGACTCAAAACACATAGGCTCTGTGAGTCAATTTTGGTGTTGGAGATATTAAAGCTAGGTCACTGAACCATTTCTTTTGGCTCTTGGGTAGGCATTTGGCACTAGAAACGCACATTTGAATTTTCTAGGAAGAAAAAAGACAAGTGTTTCTTCTGTATTACTTCTAAGATCATTCTTTTCATATTTGCTAAGGGCCCACTTGCAGTCATTCTGATTTTTAAAAAGTGGTAACGCCATTCCCAGCTGGTATTTTGCAGGGATAGATTGTTGTATCCAGGTTAGAATCCCTTGATGATGAATGCTAAGTTGGAGGAACTTGGAAGGACACAATGGTTTTCAATGTAAGAGGAGCATCATATTCTCTCAACCTATCCTCTCTTCTTCTGTAATCCTAGACCATTACTAGGTCTAATAGCATATAAAGAAGGTGGGTAAAAAGACAATACCCAAATGTGTTCATCCCTTGCTAGACTTCTATGCTCCCCTTCCCTAGCACTTTCTTTACCGCCTCTTTGACATCTTTGTTTCTCAGAGTGTAGATCAGGGGGTTAACACTAGGAGTGACAATGGTGTAGAAAAGAGTGAGAAACTTGCCCTGGTCTTGGGAGTAAGTGTTTGCCGGCTGGAGGTACATGTATATGATGGTACCGTAGAAGAGAGAAACAACGATTAAGTGGGAGCTGCAGGTGTTGAAGGCTTTCCGTCGCCCAGCTGCTGACTTAATCCTAAGCACTGCTCGGGCAATGTAACCATAGGAGATAAGGATGAGAATGAGCGGTGCCAAGATGATAAAAATCGCCAATGCAAAAGCCAGTGCCTCCAAGGCCATAGTGTCCACACAGGCCATGCCAATCAGGGCTGGCATCTCACAGAGAAAGTGGTCCACCCGCCTGTGTCCACAGCGGGGCAACATCAGAGTCTGGGGTGCCATGATGAGAGAATTGCCAAAGCCGCTCAACCATGCCACTGAAGCCAGCTGCCCGCAGAGACGCGGGTGCATGATGACGGTGTAGTGCAGGGGCTTGCAGACAGCCGCGTAGCGGTCATATGCCATAACAGCCAGGAGGACACACTCTACCCCTCCCAAGGCTAAGACAAAGTACAGCTGGATAGCACAACCCACATAGCTGATGGTCTTGTCTGGACCCCAGAGGTTGTAGAGCATCTGTGGGATGGAGCCTGTGGTGAAACACATGTCCAGGAATGAGAGGTTGGCCAGAAAGAAATACATGGGTGTGTGCAGCCTGGAATCCAGAGCTGAAAGCAAGACGATGGTCATGTTGCCAAGAAGAGTGAGCAGATAAAAGGAGAGAACTACCACAAAGAGGATGAGTTCTAGGTGAGGACGGTCAGAGAAGCCCACCAGGATGAAGCCTTCAAAAGAACTCGTGTTTTCCTTTTCCATCACTTGCAACCACATGCTACCTAGGAGGAGAAAGACTATTGTTGGTGAGGACTACAGGTGTGATTTCTTTTCCTTTTCTTTTTCTTTTTCTTTTTCTTTTTCTTTTTCTTTTTCTTTTTCTTTATTTTTCTTTTTCTTTTTCTTTTTTTTTTCTTTCCTTTCCTTTCCTTTCCTTTTCTTTCTTTCTTTTTGTTTGTTTTTTTGTTGTTGTTTTTTTGAGTCAGGGTTTCTCTGTGTAACCCTGGCTGTCCTGGAACTCACTCTATAGACCAGGCTGGCCTTGAATTCAGAGATCTGCCTGTCTCTGCCTTCCAAGTGCTGGGATTAAAGGTGTGCATAGTAAAACCGTACCTTTTCAGAAATGCCAGCTATCGGACCTAAAGTTCCAATAGGTACTGCTCTAAATCATTTGGTCTGAAGAGCTTCCCGTTTGAGTTTTTAAAGCTCCAGCTTGTGGTGCTTTGTCAACATTTCGCATCACTGTTTTTCACCATCAGGCTGTAAACCTTATTTACAAAAGGTGATTGATGCCAAACATGGCAGCGCATGCTTGTTACCTTAGCAGTCCAGAGGCAGACACAGGCGGATCGGGAGTTCAGAGCCAGTGATCTGGAGGCAGGACTAAGCTACGGAAAAACCTATCTGCAAAAAAAAAAAAAAATGTCTGATTCTTTGTAAAGGAATCAACACTCAAAACAAAACAAAACAAACAAAATAAAACAAAACAAAACAGAACAAAAACATGCTATCACTTATAAAAATGGGGAAATACCAAATGCCCTAGTAGTCTATACCCCATGGAAAGGCTAAGGGCTTGCCCATAGGTCAGAGACACAGACTTCCTTACAGGTGAAATCTTGTTCTGAAAACTGTCTCATTACTCCTGAGAAGTCTAGAATCACATCCAACCCCAAGAGGGTAGAAGTGACCCAGCAACATGGTAGAAAGAAGCTATCTCGCCTTTAGTCACATCTATACCTGCTAGTCCCATCCATCCTGCTGACTGAAAAGTGACCTTAATACCCTGTCAGACAAGGTAACAACTAATGTACATCTCTACTTCAGCATTCTCTGTCCAGCTTTACTGCCGTGATATCTCTACTTCAGCATTCTCTGTCCAGCTTTTCTGCCATGATAAAATTATAGCTTACGTCACTATGGTGTGGGACCGGGTGACTCTTACTGGGAAAGGTTTCCCACAAAGATTAAAAGGACAAGAAAAGCCCCAGAACCCATCTTAACCGAGTGAATACTAAGCAGCTACTTCACAGCCCTTCTCTCCTCTTATGCTCTATACTCACATTGAACCCTGCTTCTAGGGAATCTATACTGAATATTTTATCTGTCCTGATTTCATAGCACTAAAAGATTTTGTACCCTCCATAGTCCTTTACGCGCTCAGGTTTTGGGTGTGGGTTTATGTCTTAGGGCAAATGCCCTGTGTAAGACAAATTAACCAATATTTTTTCATATTTTTCTAAGTAGTTAGTAAAAAGTTATAGGGCTGTGACTTCTATTAGAAGCCAATATAGTCATCGAGTACATTAGAACATAAAAATATTGTCTATTAAACATTGACATATACTGGAAATGAAATTTTATTGAAGTTATAAGCTGGTAGAGGCTGCAACGAGTTTCTTCAGTTGTAATCGGTTGGTATGGTAATTTCAATAAACTCTAGACAGACAGACAGACAGACAGACAGCGCCTTGACAGCTGAGAGCCAGTGACAAGGCTGGAGCCAGCAAGGCTTTTCTGCTTCCTCTTATAAAACAGAAATTTAGAACATTACAAATAAACTCAGGGGCGGAGTGGGTGGACAGGATCCATGGAAACCACCTGATGAAGGGAAAAGTACATCAAACCCTGAGAGTCAGAGTGCGCATCATTGTTAAATAAGCTATGCGTGTGTGGTCACAAGGGAACAGCACTTAATTCTGAATGGTAGAATGCATGTGTATTTTTTTTTCTATTAGTCTTTGCAAATTCTTTTCACATTGAAAACATCTTAAAATAAAACAGAAAATAAATTATGAGTTACAGACCACTTAAATATTGATGGGGCTAATATTAGCTCTTTTGAACTGGTCATAATGTTAACTATTGAATATAGTCTAGCTCACTTAATTTCCTCTTTCACCCCAAGAGATCAATAGTTTGATTATTCAACAGTACTGATTAAGCCGTTGAGGCCAATCAAATCTAATAAGCAGTCTTGACTCATAGCTAGTACCTACTAGATCAACTGCAGTTTTATCTTATAATCAACCTGTCAGTAAGGTGTCTAACCATAAATACAGAAATCATACTAAATATGCACACAAAACTTGAGCAGTAATGTTGAGACCTCATCCTATGTGTTTTGACATATTGCATCATATTTAATAAAGAATCGTGTTTTTAAATCCAGTACGGCAAGTAGCTATTCTGGCAGAAGTAGCAAAAAGGTTTTGTTCAGGAAATGAGAAACAAATTTGCCTGTTGTGTTAGCACTGAGACTGTGCACCCAGCACTTCATAGAATAGAATAAGCTGAATGAAGCCTTGGATATTGGGAGAAGTGAATGTGATAGGCACTGACTTTGTTCCATGACTACTGTCCCTAGAATTTTCCTATGATATTCAAAGACATGTATGAGTGTTTATTGGTTGCAAAATAGAACATAAACCCTAGTCCTTTCCTTTTCCTTGCTTCTTAAATCAACCAGGGATCATCCAAATATGATTATTGCCATCAATGTTCCATTCTAATTCATTGGCCCAGGCACTTCTGCTTTTTACACAGCCCTTTCCTAGGGGAGGATTGCTTCCTTACATATCAAACTTTAAACATCAAATGACTGCATCTTTTATTGATCTAAAATGTCACTGTGTGTGTGTGTGTGTGTGTGCATCCTTACCTGAACCTAAATAAATGACTTCTACACAGGGATATGACATTCCTTCACAAGGGCCATTAATTACATTAGCTATTTTGCTTTAGTAATGCAGAATTTAATTCTTTGCCCTAGTTTTGAAAAATAGTACAAATATTTACATGTTTTGTGATTTCTGGATCCCTGACTGGGTAATTTAAATTTTATATATTTCTAAAAAGAATATTTCAAATAGTATTCTAATGTCAGGTGCTATCTAATTACCTTGGCAGGTGCCAGCATGGAGTGTATTGCCTAGGTGATTCAGAGGAGTGAATTAAGAAGTCCCAGAGTTGGAAATGCTTCAGATTAATCCAGAGTCAAGGTGTTCCAGAGTATGTATGTATGCATGTATGCATGTATGCATGTATGCAGTGGCTGCAAAGCCATAAGACACAACGAGAACATCTTGTGTTGCTTTTACAGATTCTCTGTGCTGAAGTCCAAAGTCACAGATCCACTCAGTACTCCTTACTGAGAGTCTCACATGATACAGGGTCATAATCAGTATCTTTACCCCTAGGGTTTTATAATTCAGTAGATTATGATATATTCTACATTTATCCTGGGGAGAAAAACTCCAGTAAAGTACTCATAAATCTTTCTCCAGTCTCTACACAGAACAAATTATATTTAGTCACACTTTTAAATATTTAATCCAGTCTCTGGAAATAAACATATCAAATTTAGACTGATCTGATCACAGCCTGAGATTCTCAAATATCAGATCAATGGTAATTTAGAGGCCAGGGTCTCAGGATCAAAAACTTACCAAATTTAACAGCACCCTCTGAACGGCCATATCCAGAGCTCTTTCTTTTTCCTTGGACTTCACTTGGAAGGTGAGTGGAAGCACCAGAGGATAGACACGGAGAGGAGAAACGTGGCTTTAGGATGTGTGTAAGAAAGGAGCTAAATCAAGGACCAATAGGACCTAGTATAGTGGAATTGGCCTGGACGAACAAAGAATGTTGGTGAGTACACTGGATTCACACTACCTATGTTGTAACATGACGCCCATCTACAGCCTCCCAACCCCAAATAAGGAGCCAGAGAAAGCACAGCTTGCGAGGACTCAGATGATCACCAGCATGGTTGGTGCTTGCAGATCTAAGCACTCATGTCTAACAAGCAAGAACATGGGTGTCTGAGATGATATAGAGTCAGTTACTCCATGAAGAATTCCTAACACTCCCACCCAAATTCCCTTAGCTAATTATTGCTAACAAGAAATGGGAGTGTGTATGGTCTCATAGGAAATACTGCTATTTCCAACTTTCTCAAATGATGTGTGTATATGAGAGAGAGAGAGAGATGTGGGGAGGGAGAGAGAGAGAGAGAGAGAGAGAGAGAGAGAGAGAGAGAGAGAGAGAACACTACAGCTTCCTGCTGGATGATGGAGTCTATTTTGATCAAGGCCAGTAACTGATAACAAACATTGGCCACAGGAAGTGACAACCCCATATTTGGTCCAGAATGGAATCTAGGGTCAAAGAAAATAAGTACAGTGCTACATCCATTTGTCATTTTCCTCTTGTGATAATAACCTATACTGTTTGTTCAGTCATGTGTTAAAGAAGTACAGGTATTCAGGAATCCTCACCAAGTTATTTAGTTAAAATTTTATACCATTTTAAGACCCATAGCAACAAGTTTAGTGAAATATCTTGTATTTAAAGCATATCTATCAAAAAAGAGGATGAGGGACTAGAGAGATGGCTCAGCAGTTAAGAGCACTTACTGCTCTTCCAGAGGTTCTGAATTCAAATTCCAGCAACCACATGGTGGCTCATAGCCATCTGTATGGGATCCAATGCCCTCTTCTGATGTGTCTGAAGACAGCTATAGTGTACTCATATGTATAAAAATAATACAAAATATGTTAAAATAATTTTATTTCCACATTTGTAATTTGATATAAAATGACTTAAATTATCTCAAGAAATTTATGATCTGACTGGCAACTTCAATTCAGAACAAATTAACTCATTTGAGTGAAAAAGCAACACACAGCTGTTAGCTCACTTAACTGTCTGTTAAGGCCACAAGGAAAGAATATAGGAACAGATGCAAATTACAAACACGTATTCTATACTTAGTGGTCAGTGACTTTTAAGGTAGATAAATTTACGTTTCTTCCCTGAATGTCAGAAATCTTAGTTGATATACAAGAGATAGCATGTGTAAGTCTACATTGTACATTTAAGATATATTAAATTATAGCAATCATCGTTAGTAACCTCTTAACTTTTCTGATCATTTCTAGGTACTTTTATCAAGTAGAAATAGAACACATATGACTATTACCATTCTAGGTGCTTTATTGTAAATATAAACATTATTAGAGTAGTGTAATTTGACACTAGCACCACTAACTATGCTTATGGGGATGGCCTATTTTGACTGGACACAGTGATGATATTACTATTTTTATAAGCAGTCTAGAGTGGCTTTGTTGTCATCCCAAACTGAATACAAAGGTGAGAGGTTACAAGCCACTCACAAGACTTCTGCTTTGCAACTTAATTCTTGGCACACGTGAGCCATTTCACACTTAGATCTACCTACTTGCTCATGATATCATCTCTCTCTCTCTCTCTTTTTTTTTTTTTTTTTGTTTTTTTCCCCGAGATAGGGTTTCTCTGTATAGCCCTGGCTGTCTTGGAACTCACTTTGTAGACCAGGCTGGCCTCGAACTCAGAAATCTGCCTGCCTCTGCCTCCCAAGTGCTGGGATTAAAGGCGTGCGCCACCACTGCCCGGCATGATATTATCTCTTAACTTCGCATTTTCTTATGGAAACTAGGCAGAATAACCAAGAGAGTCTGATGTTCTTAAGAATGTTCTGAGATGCCGGGCAGTGGTGGCACACGCCTTCCAGAACTGACTTCTTTCTTTCAACCCTGGCACTGGGCAGCAACTCCACTGTCATAAGTGCTTCTTCATTTAAAAACATAATTTTAACTTTTAATTATTTGAGAAAGGGTCTCACTCTGTCATACAGGGTGGTCTTGAACTCGTGGCAGTCTTTCTGCTTCAGTGTCCTGAGGGATGGGGTTGCAGGCATGCACACTAGAGTCAGTTTCTTTTGTTGATTCTAGTATCTCACTGCTTCCCATCATCCTTCACTCTGCTACAAAAGGACACTTTTAGAAACACAAGCATTATCAGCCCATGTATAAAGTTCTGACATGGAAGTCCTTGTCGGAAATATGAGTTATTTTTAAACACTGATTTTTATTTAGGAAAAAATTTTACATTTTCAGCTTTATCTAAGAACTTTGAAAACAGCTTTGCATGTGTGTGTGTGTGTGTGTGTGTGTAGCCTTCCTCATTGTTTAAGACCATTTCCATGTTATTGTGTATTGCAGGAATAAACATGGCTGAGCACATATTTGTGGAATATGATGGTTAGTCCTTTAGGCATATGCCAAGAAGTGGTACAGCTGGGCCACATGGGAAATTAACTTACGTTTTTAGATTTTTAAGCATTCTGCATACTGATTTCCACTGTTTATGCGACATTTGCAACCCCACCAACAGTGAGGGCTCCCCTCCCCAACATCCTTCCCAAGGGTGAAGTCAGGTGATTTCTTGACCTTGTCTATTTGCACTAGGGTAAGGTGACATCTCAAATGATTTTATTTTGCATATTTCTAATTGCTAAAGATGATGAATACTTATATCTATTTCTTAGCCATTATATTTCTTCTTTTGACAATTGTCTGTTCAGACCCACAGCCCATGATTTGAATGTGTTGTTTACTTTCTTTGACTATATTTTGAGTTATTTATAAATTCTGGATATTTATTCTTTGTCAGGAGTACAGCTGGCAAAGATTATTCCCCACTCTGTGGACTTACTTTTCCCTCAGTAACTCGGTGATTATTTCCGTAGCTCTGTGGAAGACTTTTAGTCATATGGAAGTCCCTCTTATAAATTGTTGGCTTTAATTTCTGGGCAAATTTAGAATGTCCTTTCCAACAAATATGTCTTGTAAAGACACTGCCTATGTTCTCCTCTAACATTTTCAATGTTTCAGGATTCACATTTGGTTCTTTGATCCATTTGGAGTCGATTTTTGTGTGGATCTATTTTCATTCTTTCACATGTGGATATCCAGTTTTCCCGATGCCATTTGTTGAAAATGTTGTGTTCTCCCCCAGCGTTTAAAGCATACTTGGCATCTTTGTCAAATATTAAATGGCTTAGTTATGTGTACTTATGTTTAGAATTTCTATTTTGTTCCATCAGTCTATATGTTTGTGCCTGTACCATACTGTTTTTATTACTGTAGCTCTGGGATATACTTGAGATCTATAATAGAAATCCCTCCAGCATTGTTCTTTTTGCTCAGACCTTAGGCTATTTGAAATGTTTTGCAGTTCCTGGTGAATTTTAGGACAGCATTTTTCTTTTTCTGTGAAAAATGAGATGGGCATTTTCGTTGTTGTTGTTTGTTTTGTTTTGTTTTGTTTAAATTAGGATTGCCCTGAATCTGTAAGTTGCTTTTGGCAGAATGGTCATTTAACAATATTATTTCTACCATCTATGAGTGTCTTTCCATTCTCTAAGTGATTTCTTCACTCTTTCCTACAGATTTAATGTTTTCATTGGAGAGTTCCTTCATCTCCTTGGTTAGGTATTCTTAGATGGAATTAGAGAACATTATATTGAATGAGGTGGTCCAGACCCATAAAGACAAGGATATATTTTATCTCATTTGTGGTTCCCAGATGAGAGAAATGTGAGTATATACCTTGAATAACTGCAGAAACCAGGGAAGTAAAGTACCATGATGGAGTGGAAATGGGGCAGAAGGGAGACTGGATGCTAGAAAGGGCAATAGCAGGATACAAATGATATGGAGGAGAGATGGAAAACCCAGGGTCAGAGGACTTAACTGTAGGACATCATTACAAGGAGAGGGAGGGGTGTTTGAAAAAGTCATAAAGACATATTTTAGTTATATAAAATTCCAAATAATATATACAAATGTATGTATATGCATCTACATATACAGATTAAATAAAGTTATACCATTTGGGTTGACAATGCTGCCTTCAAGAGTTAAAGTTAACCAAAAAATTATCACAAGTATGAGAAACCCCTTCCCAAGCTGTTGGTTAAGGGAGTCAAGAAGTACGGTCCAGTGCAATATTCCTGTTGTTCTTGGTTGCTTCTCCAAGATGGAAGGCAAGTCCCTATTGCGGAAGATACCATGCACGTCAGATACAGAATTCAGAGGATCTGAGCTAGATTAGACCTGAAAAGCCTCCTCCCTGAGGACTAGATTTCATAGTGCTGGAAGGAGCTGCCAAGGAGGAAAACAACCAGTAATCCCACCCAGCTGTGAAGCCTATAAACCACAAACACTAGCAAGGCAAGACACCATTAAGGATGTGATAGTGGAACTTACATCTTCGTGGTGACCACCAGCTCTCTGACTTGACTTAAGTCTTGCTCAACAAGAGGGAAATTATGCCTGGTACTTCAAACCTAGTCAAGGTCATGGATCTTAAAGGAAAATCTACTACTGACACTTTATTAAGCCTGACTAATTCCTAACAGCATTCCACATACTTATCCTTGTATCCAGATAGCTCTAACCCCTCATCAAAAAGCTTCTCTTGGTAATAGACAGAAACCATTACAATCCCTCCCAAACAACAACAACAACAAAAACCAAAAACAATCAATCAATCAATCAAACAAACAAACAAACAAAAAAACCACACACACACAAAAGACCTCATATGTGGTCAAAATGCAGAAAACAGCAGATCCTGGGGTATAAAGCCCCAATGCGTACATTTACAATACAACTCCTGGACATAAGGCTTGGGAGCATTGATGGAGAGGGGTTGGAACGATTTTAAACCAGACTAGGAGGGTATGTGATGTGAGATTGTGATTCCTAGAAATGATAGAGCTGCTTCACCCATGACAGCTCAACAATATGGCTTCCTGAACAAGACCTGAACAAGGACATACTAAAGTGGAAAATGGAAGTCTCAGTGGGTGCTCCCATTAAACAAAGAACTACAAGTAAATGAGGAACTCTGATGGAGAGAATTAGTTTTCCCCAGGAGTCTGCTCCTTAATTGGTTATCCAATATCAAGTAAGTTGTCATCCCTGAAATATTGTATGTACAAGAAATGCTAGACAGACTCAACATGTTGTATTTATATACTTATGAGAAATGGGCCATGGAGTTACAAGACAGTGAGGGGTGGGGAACATGGGAAGAATTGGAAGGAGAAAAAAGAAGTTTAGTGATGATGTAATTATATCTTAGTTTTAAGAAGAAAACAAACTTTAAAACATGGGTTGTGAATTTTATAACTACTCTAACACCAGTATGCATTTCTAAACATGTAAAACTGTGATATCACAACTTTAAAAGACATTTAAAATAGACAAAGAGATAATCAGACATTTCTAAAAAAGAAAACATAAAAATGGCCAATAGATTTCTCTCAAAGTTATCGATCATCAGGGAAATCAATTCAAAGCTACAGAGAGGTATCATGTCACCCCAAGAATGGGTGTTATAAAAAACAGTAAGACTGGTGTGTATATAGGAAATAGTAGAAGCTGTTTCAGAACACAGTTTTTTAAGTAACAAAGACATTATACAAAACAGTTTTAAGGTCTCCAAGGAATAAAGATAGGGCTAACATGAGACCCAGAAATTTCACTACTACATATCCATCAGGGATAAGAGTCATTGCTCACTGTGACATTACTAACAGCACAAGAAATGGAAGCAACCGGAGTGTCCATCAAGTGATGAACACTAAATAGTATACTTCAGTATACAATTATTCAGCCATCAGAAAAAATGAAAGCCTTTTTGCAACAGAACAGGAGATCGATCATTATGTGAAGTGAAATGACCCAAACACCTAAGGACAGGCAATGCACTGTCACGCTTCTGGAATACAAAACCCTGGCTTCAGAAAGCTAGAGTAGAACATTGGTTGGCAAACACAAGCATGATCGATGGATGCTAGGCTATGGTTAAATAGCGTAAGACATTCTAGTGTGCTGTCACATAGTAAGGTAACTGAAGGCAATACTTTCATGCTGTATATTTCAACAAACTAGAAGAAGGGCTCTTGAATGCTTTCATCACACACATTTGAGATATGTCCAATTTGGTTTAAGCATTATTTAGTAACTATATCTTATAAAATACCACATATTATCACATTAATATGATATATATATATATATATATATATATATATATATATATATATATATATGTACATTGGCTAAAATAAGCTTAATTTATGAGGTATATTTCTTCTGAATCTTTTGAATACAATGCTAATCTGGGCCTTTTCATTAGACTTTAATAACATGAGGTAAGTTTTTGTACAAATAGAGTAAAAGTATAGTATATTTGCATGATAAGATGGTTAACTGTAATATAAATTATGCGGATAAATGAAATCATTAAGTCAGATAGTGCTCTTGGTGTGTTTGTTCAAGTTAAATACAAACAGATAAATTCTACCACTTCTATCATCATGTGGTACTGATTAATGCTCACACAGCTTTTAGAATTACATTGATTAATCTGTTATTTGTATTAACTGCTCCATGCTAAAAGCAAGGCAAATGGGGACAAGAAAAGGACTTCTTATGAAACCATACTTTTTGCATGCACTGGGATATCACATTCAATTCACTAAAATCTACAATTATATACATGCCAATAATTTTAAAAAAACTATTTGTTTCTTGGATCTAACAAGAAGGGGATTATTTTTCTGCCAACTTTGCCCCAATGGTTAATTCAATATGTGTATGTGTGTGTGTGTGTGTGTGTGTGTGTGTGTGTGTGTGTGTGTGTGAGAGAGAGAGAGAGAGAGAGAGAGAGAGAGAGAGAGAGAGAGAGACTGGAAATGTATGTAGCTCAAAGAATTTTAATGAAAATACGACTGTGATCATGCAAAGAATAAGACTAAAGTAGATGCTCACCAGTTCATCAAGAATAGAAAAGAACCTCAGCACTTAAGTTAGGTTCATGCTATTTAGAGGATAAGGGGCTCTATAGCCCTGCGTGATAAGATGGTTCAATGTGTTGGACAACAGCACTGACTGTTCACAAAAAGATAGATCTACAAATGATCCTTATAACTTATGATACCACAAATGTCAAAAGACGTGATTGAGAATCTTTATCAGAAGATGTATTTTTATCATTTTAGCTTTTATGTATTTGTAAGTCCATATGTATTTATGTCACATGTGTACAGGTACTTGCAGAAGCCAGAAGAAGGTGTCAGATCCTTGGAGCTGGAATCTTAGGTAGTTGTTAGTCACCCAATGCAGTTCTAGGAATCAAAGTCATTTGGAAAATGCCTGCAGACTGGACTCAGTTGGTTCCTCAACCTGCCAGGGAAACAGGGTTTCAATACTCAGGTGGGCAAGGAGTTGGTGAAAAGTGGCAAATGGACACTGACACAGAGAGAGTACTGTATCTGAATGTAATGTCTCAAAGCCAGCATCAGACTTATATTACAGAAGAAAACAAAAAAGTTAGGTGATACATCAGCCTACATCAAGGTACATAGAAGTTTTCTGACACAAAACAGAGAAATGCATACATAAAAACTGACAGGAACCAGGCAGTGGTTACAACTGAGATAAAAGGTAGCCCTTTCTAAAGTCAGCTATTAGGGAGCCAGGTGAGGATTTCACACCCTAGTCACAATCTATGCTATTCTTCTAAGCCTTGTGAAAGCTTGCACCAGGGGTTTCTGCTCTTGCTAACCTTTTCATGAATAATGTAATACTGTAGTTCCTCCTTAAACTACAACCCTCCTTCTTCTTAGGCCATTATAAATTCCTGCATATGGGAGTGACTCAGCTCTTATTTTCATTAAAATTCTTTGAGCTACATACATTTCCAGTCTCTCTCTCTCTCTCTCTCTCTCTCTCTCTCTCTCTCTCTCTCACACACACACACACACACACACACACACACACACAAACAAACACACACACACACACACACACATTGAATTAACCATTGGGGCAAAGTTGGCAGAAAAATAATCCCCTTCTGGTCAGCTCCAAGAAACGAATAGTTTTAAAAAATCATTTGCATGTATATAGTTGTAGATTTTAGTGAATTGAGTGTGATATCCCAGTGCATGCAAAAAGCATGGTTTCATAAGAAGTCCTTTTCCTGTCCCCAGTTTACTTTGTAGAACTTTGCCTGAGATTTCTAGCTCTTACCCAGTAAACTGCAATGTCTGATTTCTTTCACTGTCAATAAACACTGGAGGCATTATGTCTGAATGAGTAGCATTACCTATAATATAACACCAACTATCACAAGAACAAATCTGGACTACATCTGTGCTATGAGATGTCAAGGCTCCAGGAGACTAGTTTCTGTGAAACTTTTTGCTTCAGGACTGCGGCCAAGCTTTTGGACTTGCCACGAAGACTTCACTGGAGTGGGTGTGGCAGAAAAACAGCAGGCATTTTCAATTGCTGAGTCATTTACACTAGTTTTGTTTGAGTTATTATGATAAACACCATGATCAAAAGAAACTTGGGGAGAAAGGGTTTATTTTAGTTTACACCTTCTGGTAACAGTCTGTCACCAAGCAGAAGTCAGGGCAGGAACTCAAGGCAGGAACTGAAGCAGAGACCATGGAGAATGCTGCTTAGGGATTGCTCTCTGACACATGCTTAACCTTCTTGCTCTTCTGCCACTCAGAGTGGACTGGTTCCTGCCAAGTCAATCATCAATATAGGTAATCTCTCACAGACTGTGTTCAAGGCCAATTTGATCTGGGAAATTATTCAGTTGATTTTTCTCTTTCAAAGTGACTCTAGGTTTACATCAAGTTCACAATAAAATCTAACCAGGACATCATTTCTGCAACCCCTGAATGAAAATCATAAGAGGTAGCATTTATTATTGATCATCCATATGGATCTCAGATGCCATCATGAATCCTCATGAAACAGGTGGTGAGAGATCTAACTGAAGAGCACACAGAGGAAAAAGAGATGTGAAATAGAACCAAAAGTGTCTCAGAGTCAATGAACAAGACCTGCCCACAGTGTCCACTGGTAAAAACTGGCACAGAGCAACTTTCTCACTCTCTCTTTCTCTCCTATCATTCCAGAGTGAAGGCCAGACCTATGACTGCTAAAACTTTGAAACCTAAATTTTGTTTCAACTCATCAAGCATGTGACAATATGGCTGATTATTTCATTGTATCCAATATTTTATCTTCTGGAAATTCCTTTCCATATCCAACCAAATTATTCTTATATTGTGATTGCCAGAACCATAGATTTTTAGATTAGGTTTTACAGCCGTGCATACCAACTTCCCTCCAGTATTTGTAAATGTCAGAGACATGAACTCATTTGTGTCACTGCATATTTTATAGTGTTACATCCATAAGCAAAGTCAGAATAGCTTCTAAGAAGCAGCTCTGTCCTCAGAAGACACAGACATCAGCCCAGCTTCTATATGACAGTTTCTGCAGCATAACTATCATTTGTCTGTCTGCTTTTCTTCTCTGGTCATTCTCAGAAATAAGTGCTTCAAGTTTGATTTCACTATAAAAAAAAATCCTGAAACAGGAAACCATAAGTAGGGTTTCAATTTGATCTTTAATTTATATAAATTTCTATTTTCCAAGATTTTCAGAAATGGTCAACTCTATCAGCATTGTAGTATGTTGGTCAGTATATGTATATATCCTTTCTTCCACTGTACTGAAATCAACTTGCTGATTTTTACCCATTGATAGAAATTCTCTTTATGAAAGAAACTACATTTCCTGAGCACCCGTCTAATGCTGATGCCAATGACATCAGAACAAAGCACTTCCTACTCAATGCTGAATGAATCCTTAAATGCCTTAAAATATCTCCAAGAGGTTTGATATTCTGACTCCCCAATTCTTCATTCACGCGCTATTCTATGAAGATATTTGGGTTGCAAAATAGATTGATTAAAATACAAATCCCAGAGTTAAACCAATAGTTTATTAGTAAGTGTTTGTCATAGTTGGGATCCTGTTGCTGTCATAAAGTAAAAGGCAACTAGGGGAGGAAATGCATGTATCTCATCTTACAGCAGGTCCACCATTCATGGCAGGAACTCAAGACAAGAACTCGGAGGCAGCAACTGAGGCAAAAGCCATGGGAGGAACATGGATTACTGCCTTGCTCCTAATGGTGGCTCAACCTGCTCTTCTTTACTGCCCAGGACCAGCTGCCCAGGGAAGGCACTGCACACAGTGGGTAGGACCCTTCTGCATCAATCCTGAATCAAGAAAACATCCTACAGACTTGCATACAAGCCAGTCTTGTGGAGGCACTCTCTCATTTAAAATGACCTCTTCCAGAAAGATATACTTTTGTCAAGTTGACAAAAAGCAACCGGCAGAGTATTATTATTGGTATGTTCTCCCAGGTGAGGTTCTTATGGGACTTGTTGCCAATCATATTTCAGTATTCTCAGTATATTAAATAAAGTTGATGTATTTAAATTGATTTTTGTTAAATTTCACCAACTTGTTCTTGATTTTCTTTTATTATTTTTTTACATTGTTAGAATAATTTTGTCATTCCACTGTCTTTTTTGCATTATTTACTTTCATGTGTATTGATGTTTTTCCCTATTTGTTAATCTACACACTTCATATGTACCTAGTGCCCACAGAGACTAGAAGACCAGAAGAGGGTATCAGATCGCTTGGAGCTATAGTTATATATGTTTGTGCATGGCCACGTGGGCAGTGGGAATCAAAGAGTCCTGATTGCTTTTCCAGAGGGCTGGGGTGGGTGTAATTCCCACCATGTGCATGGTCTTATAATTGTTTGTAACTCTAGTTCCAGGGGCGCCAATGGCTTTTTCTGCTTCCAAGAACACCGTATGCACATGGTGCACAGATGTATATGCAAACAAAACACCAGTAAGAAACCCATATGAAGATGTATAAATCACAGTATGTTCTACCTCAAGGGAACTAATAAGGATTTAATAAGCTTTCTTCTTACATAATACAATGAATTAAATAAGTAGCAGACATCATATGATGAGGTTTTGAGAATACATTTAAACTGCAGTTAGTGCTTTGATGACTAAAAGAAAGAAATGTATATACAGAAGAAAATGTTTTAATTCTCTCAAAAAAAGGTTGACTCAAATTCTAAAGTATAGCCTTTTTTGGGTAGATGATATAGAGTAAGATTTTAGAGAAGTAGAAAAACTACAAAAATAAGATAATTGAAGATTTTATTAAAATTGTAGAAATTATTATGGTAGTTTTTAGCATAGTCTTGACTCTTATACAGTGTGGAATTTCACTCTAGTCTCATAACTATATACTTCTGATTAGGAGGCAGAAACCATAGATGGTTTTACAGAATTTTGTTAGATCTACAAATGTCTGGAGAATAGAAGGGTTCTGATTTTTACATGTAGATGAGAATATTAATACATGTGAATATTTCTGGATAAAAGATTGAAAAATTATTTTAGACCCTGAGATGTATAAGAAACCTTGCCAGGCACAAAAATTGTAGAAAGCCTAAAAATGTGAAGTTTATAGGATCAGCAGTTTGGGAGAATCATAAAGAGTCACTTCTCAGGGCTTGCGAATGAATACATCCAGGCAGGCCAACACTATATAGTCCTCTATCAGCAAGACTCTATTTGATGGAAAGCATCACAATGGTTCAGTATAGAAGGAAACAATATAATTTATCAGGCTGTAAAAACTTATGCTAGTAGGGCTATTACTTATTTCCTACTCAGGATGATCCTTGTCATCAACCTCTTGAACGCCCCCTTTACCTCTTTGTTCCGGAGTGTGTAGATGAGGGGGTTCAGCATGGGTGTGATGATCCCATAAAAGAGAGACACCATTTTCCCCCGGTCCTTGGAAGTAGGGGATGGTGGCTGCAGATACATGTAGATGGCAGTGCCATAGAAAAGGACCACCACGATGAGGTGAGAGCCACATGTCCCAAATGCCTTTCGCCGACCTTCAGCTGATCTTATTCTCAACACTGCCCGGACAATAAAAGCATATGATATGAGGATGAGGGTCACGGGTATTAAAAGGAAGACAACACTTATGAAAAATTGTTCACTTTCAATTGCTGTCGTATCCACACAGGACAACTTGAGCAGGGCAGGGATCTCACAGAGGAAATGATCCACTTCATTGTGACCACACAGTGGCATCTGAAGGGTCCATGTAGACTGTAATACTGAGTTGCTGAAGCCACTGATCCAACATGCAGCTGCCAACTGGAGGCAGCACCTCTGGTGCATGATGACTGAGTAGTGGAGAGGCCGGCAGATGGCTACAAACCTGTCAAAGGACATGACGCTCAGGAGAAAGCATTCTGTGCAACCCAAGGCCAGGAAAATGAAAAGCTGGGCCACACAGCCACCATAGCTGATCACCTTCCGCGTGCTGCATATGTTGATGAGCATCTGTGGGACTGTGCTTGTGGTATAGCACAGGTCCAGCAGGGACAGGTTAGTGAGGAAAAAGTACATGGGGGTATGGAGTTTGGAGTCCAGGCGAGACACAAGAATGATCATCATATTGGTCAGAATATAGGACACTAGAAACACCACAAAGAGCGGTAGCTCCAGCCATGGCCGATCTGAAAACCCTAAGAGAATGAACTCCCGTGAGATGCTTTCATTGGCCACACTCATATTAAACAGTATAGCCTCCGGGTCGCTGGAGCACAAAGGGTTATAAGTTGGTGGACGTGCTTATTAGATATGTCAAGTAGTTATGAAGTGATGACGCTGGAAAGTTTGGAACATTCACAAACTGATTCTGTAAAGGTGAAAATGTATTGACAAAAGTTTAAGTGTCTGTCAAACCTTTCAGAGCTGTTTTTCTCTTCCTAACAGTTTTTACCAAAGGGATTTCAAGGTTACAGCACTTTATCAGTTTCTATTGACACAGAACATCTCCTTTGGTGTTTGCTATGTTATGGATGGGTTGTTCTCTGGTCTTATTACCAGATACCTGCTATCCGGGAGACACAGCTATTGCTCCTGTTATTTGAATCCAGTTTAATTTCTCCCCAGAATCAGTGAGAGTCTCTGTTCACTGGCATTGGTGAAAATTATTTAAATCTCATTTCTCCACTATTCCTGCCCTTCCCTCAAACAAATGCAGATATGATAGCATCTAGAGACTTATTCTATTACTCTCATGTTGGAGAATCTACACAGGATTGTTTGCTCCTGTGACATCTGAGGCTGGCAGGTCTGGCTCATGCACTCCCAACCCTCTTCTGTAACTAGTTACATGTCACATGGTCTGAGAATGTTTCTTGTCCTATGAGCTTCTGATTCCTCGTTTATACAATTTTCTGAACCATGGAGAATCACAAGTGCAAACCACTGATCCTGGCTCTGGGTAGGAGCAGAGGCGTGTGAATCAGGCAGCCACAGTGAGGGAAGGACTGAGGAGCTCAGGAGGCTCCCTTGGAGCTTTTACAGGGCTCACTCTCCTAGGGGTCAGCAGCACAAGTGGCTGTGTGACAATCCCAGCAGTCAGCTTCAATCCCAGGCCCAAGGAAATACATCCTAAGTACGGCCGTTACCTTTTGTGTAAACCATTTGGCAGTGCCCTGTCCCCAGGAGCACAAAAGTTCAACAGTTGTGACAGATTGCTCGGATGCTTTTTGTAGATAGGACTCAGAATCTTAAATGTCTTGAAAGTAGTACTATAGCAAGTCAAGCATATAACAAGTATGGATTCCAAAGAAACTTCCATGAGAAACTAAGGCTTAATGTGTATTTTATCAATATGAGGATGTGTTTTTCTAGTTATATCCAGATTCGTTAAAATATTAGCAATGGATATTCCCTTTTTCCCCACTCTTTCTTAAATATTTAGTTCCTCTCAATCTGTTAGGTAGACATAAAGTAAGATATGAAATAATATTTCCATGTATGTGTGTGTGTGCGTTTGCATGCTGGTGTGTGCTTGTTTGCACACATGCATGCTACAGCATCTATATGAAGGTCAAAGGGCACATTAGCCACTGCTGTCTTTTACCTTGCTTGAGACAGAATTTCTATTTTGTTGTTCTTGTTACATATGGCAGTCTAGCTGGCCCTCAAGAGTGAGGGCATTCTCCTATCTGTCTCTCATCTTCCTAGAAGCACTGGGATTCCAAAGATCACCAAGTGCCCAACCTAACAAGGTTTCTGTGGTTTTGAATTCAAGTCCTCAAATTTGTGTAGTAAGAAACTCATTTGCTGAGCCATTTTCTCTGTACCTTGGCATGTTTTTTTTTCTTTTCTTTCTTTTTCTTCTTTTTCTTTTTCCTTTTCTCTTTCCTTTTGAAAATTCACACTTCCTTTCCTGTGACACGTCATTGGTTTATGCATTCTTAAGTCACCTCATTCTATGGGGTAGTCTTTCAAATATAATTTTTTTCTCTTAAGTATGTAGATAAACAATAGGAGATCTCTCTCCCACACATACTGCTAACAAAGGAAGGTTTTACACAAAATTTACACATACTGCTAACAAAGGAAGGTTTTACATAAAATTTACTCTTAGAAATGATGAGCCCTGAAGGCAGAAGCTTGGGTTTAAATGCTCCTCTAGCTTAAGTTGAGTTCCTGAGAGCCCAGATCTGCTTGAGCAGCAAACAGAAGAAAAAGCTGACCTGCTGTGAAGCCTGTGGTCCCACCGAGACGCCAATCCTCTTCTAATGCTCAAACTCTAATGAGAGTTTATGTAGTAATTTCTTGTACATTCTACTTACCTCTAACGTAAGCATGAGAGTCAGAAAAATTCGTTTTGATTTCCAAAATGCCCGATTTTCAAAGAGAACTAATTTGAAATGCACAAATATAAGGCTGTTTCCATGAGCTACTTAGTCATATACTGTCCGGGTGAAATGAACTGACGTTCTTTAGTTCTGCTGGCTGGAAGTCCCAAGGCCTCCAGTCAGAGTGAACTGGCTGGCAAGAAGGACACAGTGCTCATGCCCAGGAAATGTGTGGCTACAATCATGTCCATCACACTGAAGTGAGATCATCACTGTTTTTATAGAAATATTTTCTGGTTGATTTTCTAAAAATGGTGGAAAATATATTGTCAGCCAATACTGGGTTTGGCCTCTTTAACAGTCTCAACACTGTTCTTTCCTTTATACTGTCCTTTAGGGGTGGGACTAGCCAACCTCTGACCCAGTGGGAGATGTGGGAGGAGATGTCACTCTTCCATTGTTGTTCAGTTTCTCTGGGGAACCAGTCCTTAACTTTCTAACACTACAATGATGACTATGGGGTGGGGTGGGGTGGGGGTGGGGAACTAACCAAACAACAACTAAAAATTGAATTTTGTGCTCAGCAGATATTTATTTACACTTGTAAATTATTATTGAATGAGTTTTGTAAAGTCATTAGATTAGGTTTTTCCTTAGACTTTTTTGTTTGTTTGTTTGTTTGTTTTTTCATTTCTTTTTGGAGACAAAGTCTGGATACATAACCCAGGTTGTCCTAAAGCTCAAGACCCTCTTGCCTCAGTCTTCCATGTGTTGACATCACAAATGTGTGTGACCACATGAATTTACAAGTGTGTGTCACCAAGTGTGGCCAATAGTCAGTTCTATTAGAAATATGAGAACTCATTCCATGTTCTCTAAGATGCTGTTTGGAATCATGCTGTCATTCTTTTGATTTCTGTATCAGAAAAGAGACCTCTTTTTAACTTATCTTTAAAAATTGTTTATTAACTTTGTTTATGATGCATCTCATATAAGAAAACTATTGAAACTTATTACCTATATCCAATATATCCAGAACATCTTTTCTTTTATGAGTTTGTTATCTCTAGATAAAGTTACTTTTAGCACATGATAGTATATGGGCCCTTAAATTATTTTGTTTAAAATTTATCTGCAATACAGTATTTAGTTCAACCAGAATACAATGCATTTTTATTTTCATTTTTATGACAGTCAGGTTCATTTCAAGTTATTTTTTAGATGGATAGGTTTTAGAAGACATGTTCATAATTATTCAAAAAAAAACAACTCTACACTTTTTAACAAATTTGGAGAAAAAAATCCAATATATTACCACATTTAAAAAAGTCAAACTAAGGCTGGGTGTGGTGGCGTATGCCTTTAATCCCAGCACTTGGGAGGCAGAGGCAAGAGAATTTCTGAGTTCGAGGCCAGCCTGGTCTACAGAGTGAGTTCCAGGACAGCCAGGGCTACACAAAGAAACCCTGTCTTGAAACCCACCCACCCCCCAAAAAAGTAAAACTAATGTAGAGTAGCCAGGTTTGCAAGTCCAAATAATAAGTATAATAAAACCGATCCAATTATCAATGAAATATATATTTAAAAATACTAAAACTCTGTATTCTTTTTTTTTTTTTTTTTTTTGACAGGGTTTCTCTGTATAGCCCTGGCTGTCCTGGAACTCACTTTGTAGACCAGGCTGGCCTCGAACTCAGAAATCCGCCTGCCTCTGCCTCCCTAGTGCTGGGATTAAAGGCGTGTACCACCACGCCCGGCTCAAAAACTTCTTATCAGCTTTCAAAAGGAGAAATGAGTTCTGTAGGCTCTTTCTGAAGAGACATAAGAAAATATTTCCTTTTATTTATTTTTCACACTTTTATTAGTTCTTTGAGACTTTCATACAATGTAATTTGATATTTGCCCTCTCCCCAATCCCTCCCAGATCCATCTTCCTTTTTTATTCCACTCAATGGTGTCCTCTCATTTTATTTAAATCTATCAAGTCCAATGTGTGCTGCCCGTATACTCTTGAATGTGTGGTCACTAGAGGATGGCTAACTCACAAGGGGCTGCACCCTTCAAGAAGGCTGACTCCTCCTCTTCAGAAGTTAGCAGGTGCCAATAGATCTTTAGGTAGGATGGGACTTAGTGCCCACCTTCCCTCCCATGTTGGAATCTTGTCTTGCATGAGTTTATGCATGCTGTCTGAACTGTCATGAAATCATATGTAGAGCCCTTCTACTCTGTGCACAAAACACCAGTCCTTCTAGTTCTTATATTTCAACCCCCTCTTCATCAGTGATTCCTGATCCTTAGCAGATGAGATGTGATATCCATGTTCCATTTACAGCTGAGTGCCAAATATGGGTTTCAACTTCTGACTGAAATCCAGTCAGAAAGTGGTTGATTACTCCCATGATATTTATGCTACTATTGCACATGTATGTGTGCCTTGCCTGGCTGCTCATTGTTGTCTCTCTCAGGGTTCACAGCTGGGTAGGATTAGTGATTAATCTTTTCTTCTTGTAATGTACATAACACCTTCTAGAACTGTGACGTCTGGCCAACAGAGATGAATCCTCTAGGTAACTTCTTGCTTGATTTCTCAGTGTTCTAAGTGTGGTGTCTTCAGAAATTGGGTTTAATGTCAAGTTTTGAGTAACCTAGAGCATTGGCAATAGGGCCTCATTGTCCAACAACTCAAAAAGGGGAAACCCACTCTTGTCTCTGTTGTATCTAATAGGGGTGTTGTTGCCTTGTTATAGGGAACTCGATTTAAACTCCTTATACGTGTGTGTGTGTGTGTGTGTGTGTGTGTGTGTGTGTGTATTTGTGTGTATTTTAGAAAGTTTCTTCAGGTTTCCATATGATTTTGTTAAAATGTCTTTAGTGTTAGTTCTCCATATTCCATCCTCTATCTTGCCCTCTCACCTCGTCCCTAACCCTTCTGGTACCATTATTCACCTCTAGTCCTCTATGACATTGCTTACTCTCTCCCTTGGAATCCACCCTCCCATGATCCCTTACTAATTTCCTGACCTTTATGGATATTTCCAACTGTGCACACAAACCTGAGGATTCAAAGCTAACATCCATAAATGAAAGCATATGATGTGTGTGTATGTTTGTGTGTGTGTGTGTCTGTCTGTCTGTCTGGGTTATCTCATTCAGAATGATTATTACCAGCTGCATTATTTACCTGTGAAATTCATAATTTCTTAAGAGCTCAAGAATATTTTGTTATGTAAATGTACCACATTTTCATTATTCATTCATGTTTGCTAGGTGTCTAGGCTGTTTCCATTTCCTGGCTCTTGTGACTAAAGCAGGATTGAACACCGACAGGCAAGTATCTGTATAATATTGTCTCTGCCTATGGATCTTGTGGTTGACCAGTTTCTCAAGTTTTGAGAAACCTTCGTTCTGAATTCCAGAGTGCTGCACCGGTTTATACTACCACCAGCAGGGAACACACATTTCTCTTTTCCTACATCCATGCCAATCATTGCCTTTGGGGGTGGGGGTGGGGAGAGGTGGTCTAAGCTGTTTTAATTGGAGTAGGATGAAATCTCAAAGCAGTTTTAATTTGCATGTCCCTGATAGCTAGGAATGTTGAGCATTTAAAACAAATGTTTCTCATCCATTTGTAGTCCACCTTTTGAAAACTCTCTCTTTAGTTCCATGGCCCATTTTAAACTTGGCTTATATTCTTCATGTTTATTGTGGTTATTTTGTAGTTGTTCTTTGTATATTATAGATACTAACCCCATTGGCATAAAGGCATCTTCATTAAGGAAATTAGTAAATTTTCTTTAGTAAACTTTTGGAACTGAGTCTCACTCTGTGGTCCATGCTTTCCTGGAACTCATGGCAATCCTGACTTTGAGTCTTAAGCACTGGGATAATCAGAGATGTGCACACCAATTCTTGTGTCTTGTTACTTGTGGTTTTTCTTTCCGTTTACTCCAAAGGAGCCTTTCTAAATTATGAGTCTTATCAGCCCATGTATAAAGTCCTGATATGGAAGCTCTTTGCTTAGAAAAGCATGAATATTCTTTAATACCGAGTTTGAATCCGAACTTGTTTACATTCCCAACTCTACCTTAAGAGCTTCTGTTTATCTTGTGCTAAAATTATTAAACTATTGAACATTTTTCAGAAACAATGAAAATTGTGAACTAATTTTAATAAAATAACATAGAATAAAGAAGAGGAGGATAGCCTTTTGAGAAAAAAAACAGCTTAAACTTCAGCCCAGAAACAACCACTGTGACCTTAAAAATTTTAAGCCTCATTTAAAATTTCTCTGGGGAAAACCCTTTGAAGAATGACTATGAATTACATAAGGTAAAACATGTTGGATACCACCACTGTCCTTAACACACAATGTATGCTTTGCAAGTATACATTTTATAATTGTGATTTCTGTAATCACAAAATATCTAAAGGCATCATGTTAGCTATTTTGCACCTAATAATTGAATGATGATGTTCTGAGATTGAAAGATGCCAAAAAGAAGCACATAAAATACTTGATAAAATGTTCATACCCTTAATATTACAGCAGGAAGATGATGGAAAAGAGGGGAGATGAAAAGGGAGAGAAAAGTGAAGAAGATGGACAGGATGAAATGATGGAAAAGATGACGTTGTGGTTGGTGAAGGAAACAGAAAGGATGAAAGCAATGTGGAGCCTGGGGAAGAAGTAAAAAAATGAAGATTTCAAGATGAAGAAAAAGAAAAGACTGGAGTATTGTTTAAAACTGCCTTATGTGATATCATAATTTAGTAATGCAGCTATTTTTTTTTTACTATTGTTACCTCTTTGTAGTAAGCAGAGACCATTAGAGAAAGCCACAACCAATCAAAATGCAGAGTTATCGAGCCCTGTCTCACTGGATACATCTACAAGACATTCCTACACGTAAGGTTCAGGGATTATTGTGGAACAGAGGAAAGATAGATTGTAGGAGTCAGAGGGGCAGGGAGCTTGATGTGATTGTGTGTCTCCTAGTAATATCAGAAGCTACAGCCATAAAGTTTCACTAGCATGACAGCCTAACATTATCTGAATAAGGACAGTAGCAACACACATGCTAATGTGGACAGGGAAAAGCCCAAGAGGCCTCAATCACACACAAAGAATTACAGGCAACTAAGGAATACTGAGAGCAGGAGAAATAATCTCCCCAGAGAAGAGCACAGTTGGTCATCCAGGACCACATGATCAGTCCTGAAAACTCACGTACAAATAACATACTGACAGAGCAGGCTGCACTTATGTATTTAGAAATATATGTGTATGTGTGTGTGTTTATGTGTACAATAACAATTAATGTAAAAAGAGGGCATGAAGTTGAAAGAAGAAGGGAGGTGAATGGGGGGGGTTTGGAGGATGTAAATTGAACTGGAAAATGATGTAATTATATTATAATTTCAAAAAGAAATCTTGAAAAACTGCTCTACGTGATATCATAATTGGCATCACAGTCCATTATACACAGGTAGAAGAGAAAATTTTGAGAAACTTACCAAAATGAAAGAACCAAATGCTTATTGTGGTTGGTAAGTGAAGAAATGTGGGCGTAAGGATAGAAGACAGGAATGTGGCAGAAAGAGAAGCTTTTTATTTGATCTACTCATAGAAAAACACATTTTGTGTAATGACATCATCTAAGGGCCATACAGTCTGTTATTCAAACTCCTGTATGTAATAAGAAAAACCCATGATATGAGAAGAAATCACAAGTGCATATAATCAATAATCAAGATTTCTTTCAAAGATGCCCTATACAGAAACTACTAAACACTTAAGATTTTGTAATTAGTGAGAAAATGGCTGGGTGTAAATATGAACTTGTGAAAGGATATTAGCAGTGAAAGTAATGAGGTTGTGGCAATTTTATTTGATAAATTGAAATACTTAAAAGGAATGAGCCTTCTAAAACTTAAAAGTAAAACAAAAAATTAAGAACTCTATCTGGCTTATAGAAATAAAGACTGAGAGACAAATGAATAGAAATATGCTGGCAAGAAGAAAGAAAAATAAACACAGGGCACAATGGCAGCATACATGTATAATATCTGCATCTGGGAGGCAGAAAGGAGACTCGGGAATTTGAGGTCATTCACTGTTGTACATTGAATTGGAGGTCAGCCTTAGATACACAGACCCCAACTTGACAACCCCCAAATTGAAAAGATTATGACCATGCAAAATTTGCATAAGAAACTGTGATAGTTAATCTTCATTGTCAATTTCATGGAACTTAAAATTATCATAGAAATACATTGTAGAAGGTTTCTGTAAGGATGTTTCCAGAAACGTTTAGTACAGCCAGGAAGACTCAGTGTAAGTGTCTCCACCCTCCTCAGTACCCTCTGTGGGTACAATGTGTCTGGAAACCATGGCTCAAAGTAAACCCTCACTTCCTTACGTTACTCTATTTAGGTATCTGGTCACTGCAGTAAGAAAAGCAACTAATACAGAGAAAAATGACTGGTTATAGACGGAGATTAGAGAATTTTGGCTGCTACACATTCAATAGAGGATTGATATTCAGAATGCATGAAGAACTCAAAAAGCAAAAAAAAAAAAAAAAAAAAAAAAAAAAAAAAAAAAAAAAAAAAAAAAAAAAAAAAAAAAAAAAAAAAAAAAAAAAAAAAAAAAAAAAAAAAAAAAAAAAAAAAAAAAAAAAAAAAAAAAAAAAAAAAAAAAGGAAATAAATGATCCAATTAAAACTAAAGAGAGTTCTCTAAAGAAAAAATAAAAAATGGTCAAGAAATGCTTTTTAAAATCCTTAGCCATCAGGGAAATGTAAATTAAAACTTCTTTGAGATTTCATCATTCCCTAGTTAATATCAAGAAAACAGCCGGCAGAAAAAAGGGACTGCAGAAAGGCAAACTAGTGTATTCACAATAGAATCAGTGTGAAGAATTCTCGAAGAGCTAAAAGTAGATCTAGCATATATAACCAATCACTGCTTGGCATACACCCAAAGGACTCACTTTCTTACTCCACAGCTACTAGCTCAGCCATGTTCTTTGCTGCTCTATTCATAATACCTAGGAGGTGGAAACAATCTAAATGTTCCTTATCTGGTGGTTGGTAATGAAAATGTGGCACATTTTGAATGTCCATTTAGCTTTATAGAAAAATAATTTTTTCAGGCAAATAGATGGAACTGAAAGGACAACATTGTGCTGGTTAGTTTTGTTTTTGTTTTGTCAAATTGACACAAACTAGAGTCACCTAGAAGAGGGAACTTAAATGGAAAAAAGTTGTTCCATCTGATTGTCCTGTAAGCAAGTCTTAATTAGTGACTGATGTGAGAGAGCCCGGACAACTGCAGACAGTGATACTCTTGGGCAGATGGTTCTTCCTGATTTGTATTTGTATTTTGTCCTGGATTCCCTTGACAATGAACCTTAACCTAACCAGCAAGATATACTAACTTCTCTCCTCCCTATGCCGCCTTTGGTCATAGTGTTTATCACAGCAGTAGAAAACAAACTCAGACATTTACTAAGTGAGGTAACTAGACCCAGAAAGACAAATGTTGTATATTTGCTCTTATTTGTGAATTCTAGCTCCAAATCTTTAGCTTTGAGTACACAATCTGACATAACCACAAAAGCTAGGAAATTAAAACAGGATCATGTTGGGGAAGGAAACACAGGAGGTCTAGCGAGGCAGAGTGAGACACACGTGCTATGAAAGGGGAAAGAGGGGAGAAGGGAGGAGGGTATTTTAACTGGGAGCAGAGAGGAAGGGTATATAATACAGGGAAGGGTGTGGATAAATAATATTAAGGATATTTGAAAAGCCATAAGGAAACATTTTGTAAGCTTACTTAAGAATACACACACACACACACACACACACACACACACACACCACACGGAGTTGTGCTAAATGGTGTGATAATGCTCCACCCAAGATTAATGGACTAACAAAATAACCTGGTGCCAGGCATGGGAAATCTCCCTTAGAGTCATTGGTCTGGGGAGTCCACAAGATCCTGAAAACAAAAGAGACCATTGCATTTGCTTTGGTCACCTCCAAGAACTTGAGAGTATGACCCCAACTCTTAAAGACAACATACACTTGAGACACAGGATTTGGAGGGATCAAGCTGGAACTGACAGTGAAGCCTCCTCCTCGAGTACTAACTCCCACAGTTTGGGAAGATGCTATGTAAGCGCCCAAGAGAGAAAAGCAAATACTAGTCCTACCCCACTGAAAACCCATGGACCACAGCAATTGGCCCAGCAATGTGTCCCCAATGGTGCAATAGTGGCACTTTTATCTTGGAGTTCAACCAACAGCTGTCAAATTGGACTTAAGGCCCAATCAATAGAAGGTAATTCATGCCTGGTACTGTAAACCTAGCCAACCACCAGCACTGGAAGGTCACAGATCCTACAGTAGAACCTACTACTGCCACTTTCCTAAGCAGTACAATTTCTAAGTGCACCCTAAATGCTTATCCTTATGCCCATAGATAAGCATAACTCTCATCGCATCTTCTTTCTGCAACAGACAGAGACACCTACAGAGGTATATAACTGATCAAACTGCAGATAAGTGACTGGGGTCAGGGCATCCAAATACAATAGATATTCTACAATGCAACCCCACACCTAAGGCTTGCAGAACATCATAGAAGTAGAGGTGGAAAGACTGTAAGAGTCAGAAGACCTGGATGCCAACTCTGAGATAAGGCATGGTTTAGACCTTCTGGGAAAACTGCACTCATAAAAATCTCAACAACTGGCGTGATGACTTGTTTTCTCAATTAAGGTTCCTCTCAGATTTCTCTAGTTTGTGTCAAGTTAACATAAAACTATTCAGCACAGTACAGATATCCATTTCCTGATTTTGATATTATACTGTAGTTATACCAGACATGAGGAGTACACAGGATCTCTCTGTATTATCACTTTTGAGACTTTCTATAAATGGATCACAGAAAAATAAGTTAAAATAATATCTTTTTGAAAGATAGTAGGTGAAGGCTGGAGAGATGGCTCAGTGGCTAAGGGTGCATAGAATACTTGTGGAGAACCTAAGCTCAGTTCCTAGGATCAACTTGGGACAGTTTATACATGCTTCTAATTCCATTTCCAAAGAATCAGATGTCTTCTTCTAGTCTATGAAGACATTTGCATGCATGTGCACACATGCACACACGCACACAGACACATGCACATAATTTAAAATAAAAACAAGTCTCTTTTAAAAAATAAATCAAGAGGCTATAGGATCTCTTCCTAAGTAAAGTAAAGATCAAAATGTGGACACGTCACCCCTTCCTAGAATTAAGAACAAAGCACACATTGAAGGAGTTACAGAGATCATGTGTGAAGCTGAATCCAAAGGATGGACCCAATGTCTGTGGCTGCCAGGGATCCATCCCACAATCAGCCACCAATCATAGACACTATAGCATATGCCAGCAAGATAGTGCTGAAAGGGCCCGGA
>LR755239.1:0-21690 GCA_902729485.2 Mus minutoides | reverse complement strand
ACATATATAGAAGAGGATGGCCTAGTTGGCCATCATTGGTAAGAGAGGCCCCTTGGTCATGCAGACTTTATATGCCCCAGTACAGGGGAACGCCAGGGCCAAGATGTGGGAGCGGGAGGGTAGGGGAGCAGGGCTGGGAGCGGGGAGGGTATAGGGAACTTTCTGGATAACACTTGAAATGTAAATGAAGAAATTATCTAATAAATGTTGGAAAAAAATAAATCAAGAGGCTATAGGATCTCTTCCTCAGTAAAGTACTTGCTGAACAAGCCTGAGGACTTGATTTCAATTCCAAGCACCCAGTTAAAAGGTTGAGTGTGGCAGGATATGCTCACAATCCCAAGGGCTCAGGTGAATCTGCAGGCTTTGCTGACCAATCTGCCTTGCCAAGTTAGTGAGCTCCAGGAAAAAGTGAGACTGTCTCAAAGAACAATCTGGACTCTGGTGAAGTACACCCAAGTCTGACCACGGCCCCACACACCTGCACACAAAGAACACACGTGGATAAAGGGAATAAGGATGATCTGTGAGAAACTCATGTTTGAACAACTCATATTTAAATAATGTTTTGCATATTCAGATCTTAAACAGGTAAAGTGGAACAAAATGGGAGGTGTCCAAAAGAAATACAAACAGAAGTAAGTGATCTCCCTGAACTAAAAGTATGCACAGTGCCCAAGTTGCAGAAGATAAAAAAGCAGGCTGGACGGTGTAACTTAATGTCTAGAAAAAGACTATTGCAACCATTGCTTTCAGGGTAAAGACAAAAGAACCTCATTAAAATTCTTCTTACTAACACTTTTATTAATATCCCTAATGATGCTATCATTTCTGGAAGGAGAAATGAACAGTTCTGGAACTCTCTGTATAATAGGATTAAACACAGAGTAACTATATGGTAGATAGCAAGACCGGGTTCCCATTGTTAGAGAAAAAAAACAAGGAAAAGGAAGGAGGCTGGAAGGAACCATATGGTGTACACACACACACACACACACACACACACACACACACACAGAGAGAGAGAGAGAGACAGAGACAGAGACAGACAGAGAAGCAGAAACAGAGAGACAGAAATAATACAATGTGTATGTGCTCATTTATCATGGCTATTACAAAATACTTAAAGACAGGCAATATAGGAAGGAAAGGCTTATTTACCTCATAGTTTGAGAGGCTGAAAGTCCAAATATGATGCCCATATTGACAAGATGGATTCCATCATGCTGGGAGCATAGTGAGATTGGTTAGGGGCCAGACGTGCCTTTTACGTTTATTTCCAGAGAACAAACTGTTGTTCCATGAGACATCAATTCCTTTGACAGTTTGGTCATCTTGTTATAGGCTTCACTTCTTTCATATCAACCACTCATCAGTAGTACCAGACTTGGTGACACATTCCTTTAATCCCAGCTCTTGGGAGGCAGAGGTATGCAAATCTCTGTGAGTTCAAGGGCAGCATAGCCTATCTGGTGAGTTCCAGGACAGCCAAGATTCATAGTGAAAGCCTGATTCAAACAAATCAAAACCAAAAACAAAAACAAAAACAAAATCATCAGTACTGACACACTGGGAACCAGGCTTCCAACAGACACAGTACTTGGAGGGAGACAAATCATACTTGAACCAAAGCAGTAAATATATGCGTTAAAAAGTTGTTTGTTGAAACTAGAAGCAAAAGACATCTACCAAGGGACATTTTTAGTGCCTTGATCTTGATTTCAAATATATTCTCCAGCAAAGGGAGCCAGGAACCCTAGAGAAACAATCTATTGCAAGGCTCAAAGGTTCCCTGGGCAATGGTGACAGAGCTTACACAGGCTCAAGTAGAGAGCACGATGCAAGGTCATGGGAACCATGGGAACAAAGCAGGACAATCTTATATTAGTTAATTACGAATCAAGATAAGACGAGAGACAAACCTGGGCTGTGTCATAGCCCCATGAATGTGTCCTTGAAGAGATGAGGGCACTATGAAAGGACAAAAGAGTAACATTGAAAGAGCTTTCAAGGGACAGAGAGAGGACAGTTGCAGTGACAAACAGGGTCAACTAACCAGGAAGTTTTTGATACACTTTGTTCTTGTTAATTCCCTGGATACAAAGTTTCTGAACTATCTTTGCAAATAAGTGTATTTAATTTAACTGTAAAGAAAATAAGAACACATGCAGATATATATAACTATAATTTATACATAAGAAAATTGAGACTGTGAGCCGGAGTTTAAGTCAACTTTCTAGTTGATCTTTCTTTGACAAAGTATGGGTCTGCTACAGAACTCTGGCCATTTTTGCTGAAAACCGGCTGTCAGCATCTATGCGGCCTCTACACAGCATCCAGGCTATTTTCAGGGAGATAAAGCATCTCACCTGTGCATGGGTGGGTGCATGAGCCTTCTCTTGGCTTAAAGCCACACATGTATTGATTTGTACCTGCGTGAAAGCAATAACCAAGATAAAGTATATTTCCCCCTCCAGCTTAAAGCTAGCACAGTATGTCCACTTCATTTGAAGCGTTAACAAGCTGCTACTTAGTAACAACATAAATCAACAGGTCTGAAGACAAGAAATGCACTCTTCCCCCCCCCCTACAAATAAAACCCCAAGGTATCCTGGCAAGCAGCCAGGTCAGGTATCGAGTTAGGAAAACAGAAAAAAACCTGTTAACAAGCAACAAACTTATTTTCACTGAGATAGTTTAAATAAGAAGACAAAATAGTATTTTCTATTTGGAAACACAGTTGGAAACATTTAGGTAAATCCAGATAGATGGTTTTAATGTATTGCTAAGGAGAGTTGATTCAAGGAATCCTGCTCTTCTTTGAACCCAGATAGTCAGGGTGAAAGCAGGAAAGGCCAGGAGTTAGAGAAGTACTGAATCTGAGTCACCTGCCTGGCTGGGTTCCTGTTTCTATTGCAGGCCTCCAGGAGGCTATGATGCAAACACAGTCTTATGCTTCATAATGATGCTTTGGTTAGGGACCTACTACGTATATGATCATGACCCCATCACATCACAACAGAGATGAAAACTTTCTGTTACCTAATGAATTCCATTGTAGTTGTTTCAACTGTTAGAACAAGACATTATATCAGTGTTTGTTGTGGAACTGATGTAAACAAATCTGTGCTGCCCAGTGAAATAGAAGCAGCTGTGTGTCACAGACTGTTATACACACAGTATGCAGTACTTGATGGATTTCTGCTACTAGTCTATATTGGTATGGTTTAAATTGTGCTCTGTCTACTTATAAAAAGTTTCCTGTAAGGCATCATATTGGGTTATGCTGGCAGAAGCCTTAAGAGTCTTGAAATCACTGAATCTCTTAATTAATTTGTACAATTTGTGTTCACAGAATGAAATCAATGGTGGTGTATTTCTCAGAACATTTCATCCTCATGCCTCAACACCTGTAAATATGGCTGGCAGAGAGGATTGGAAGAAGAGCTGAGCCTTTGACTATTACCCACTTCAGAGAGCCTCCACAGCCCTGGTAGATTAAAGATAATCAAGGATGATGTAGTCCAATATATGCCACAGAACCTGAGAGCTGACATGTCTCTGAGGAAAATGGTTCCCCTCCATACCTCTCTTCTCCTTCTTTTGGTATGACAAAGTCACTGAAATGGCACTTAAGAGTAACCTTATCTGGACAGACAGAAACAGATGCCTGTAATGCCAAACTCAACAAAGCAGGAGTATTGAGAACTTGAAGCCAACCTCTGCTAAATATTAGTGAGATCCTGTCTTGACTCAAACCAAAACAACAGCATCCATAAAATAAGACTAACATAACAGTCAAAGGCATAGGTCCTTTTCAGAGTCAGCAGCTGAGTCAATCCTTCCTCTCAGGAAAGGGGCCAGCTTCTAGATCATTTGTGGTTATAATGGCTTTAGACATTTAGACTATAGACATTTAGGCTACAGACAATGGTGGTTGGCATTTCAATCCATGAATTTTTCTGTCTTACAAATTCTAAGCAGACAATGTAATTAGAGTGCAGCATACCTTTGAAGTCTTTCATGGAAGCATTTTCTCAGAAAAATGAGATCTTCAGTACTTGGTCAGCCATTAAGAGTGACTGTTTGCAGAAGTCAAATGATACAGGTTGTCTTCATTTATGTTTGTTTTTTGGAGCCTCAAGATATCCATAAACCCAACCTGTGATGTTCACCTTGCCCTTTGGTAAGAAGATGAGAATCTGAGCCCACTATATATGTATCCCCAGGGTCTGAGCAGAGGCATAAGTCAGGCAGCCTCCAGCCCTAGCTTGCTTTCTACTTCTGTGATTACCACCATGACCTAAAGCAAGTTGGGGAGGAAATTACTTATTTCATCGTAAAGCTTGCAGTCCATCATGGGGGAAACATCAGGATAAGAACTAGAGGCAGAGACTGACACAGTGAGCATGGAGAAACATTGCTTACAGACTTGGTCTCCAGGCTTATATATTCAGCTACCCTTTTAAAACTTCCCAGGACTGCTGGGTGGTGGTGGTGCACACCTTTAATCCCAGCACTTGGGAGGCAGAGGCAGGCACATTTCTGAGTTCGAGGCCAGCCTGGTCTACAAAGTGAGTTCCAGGACAGCCAGGGCTATAAAGAGAAACCCTGTCTCGAAAAACCAACCAACCAAACAAACAAACAACCCCCCCCCCAAAACAAAAAAACTTCCCAGGACTGTCTGTCCAGATGGAATAACCCACAATAGGTTGGGCTCTCCCATATTAATCATTCATTTAAAAAATGCCTCCACAGACTTGCTTATAGGCCAATCTTATGGAGGCATTTTCTCAGTTAAGGAGTCCTGTTCCCAGAAGACTCTAACTTGTGTCACGTTGACAAACACTGACCTGGACATCCTATTGGAAAAGACTGGACTGTCTTTAGTCACCTTGAGCCTTGGGGGTGGTCTTTTGTGTCTTTCTTCTAAAGAGATGTGCGTTCAACTAAGCCCATCTGTTGTGAGGACTGGATTTGACTCCCTAGAACTACAATTCTTGAAAATGTGACTGTTTTCATTTTTTGTTTGTTTTTATTTTTGTGTTGTTGTTGTTGTTGTTGTAAGTGTAGCGTTTAAGTTTTCTTCTCTATTGTATTTAAAGGCTTGTTTGTCATTGTGTCCTTACTTCATTTTGGTTACTTTAGCTTTACAAAAGTAACTTTTTCCACAGCCCCTGCCCTTTGCTCTGTCCTTTTGCCCCTGACTGTGATAGGATAGATTAATGGAGCCATCTGCTGCTGGCTGGCACCCAGGACCAGCAACTTTCTCCAGGGAAAAGGAAACTTCAAATCCACTGCAGACAGAGCTGTTCACTCTATGGTATAGTAACTTTTTGTGCTTCTTACTTGAATGTCTCTATGTTACTTATACAAATATTTTTTGTTATTTATAATGGCTTTTTCAGTTCTTGAAGGATTAGCATACTTTCCTAGATATTCTGTGGCCTACAAGCAGAATTCATGATCTAAAATTGAGCTAACTTTGCAAAAGAGGACATAGATTTCACTACCACGGTGGCTTCCCAGGCAGTGGTCACAGGTTTACTTACCATGAAGCTTAGCATAATTTCATAATCTGGCACCTGCACTGGCCCTTTCTAAGTTTCTGGGAAGGGTCCTAGTGATGCCTAGTGATGTATTCTTATAAATACATTGCACCTACAATTCATGCCACCTGCTCTGTTTTTTAAAATTTTTGTACTAATTGGTAATGACATACATAGCTACAAGAATTTTCATCATCTAGTTAAGAGATGACATGATTCACAGTCATCTGCATATACAGATAAGTGATTAGCAGCCTTTCTGGAATAGGAATAGTATACTAGTTACTTATGAACCACTGTGATTAAAATGACAGAAATAACTTGGTGAAGATTCAATCATCAAGGCTGGAAGGACATGGTAGCCGTATATCAATGAGTCAGAAAGGGTGGGGGCAGGGATGAAAGGGGGAGAAGAAAAGAGGAGGAAGGGGAAGGAGAAGGAGAAGGAAGAAGTGGAGAAGAAGGAAGAGGAGGAAGGGTAAGAAGGAGGAGAGGAGCAGGAAGAGGAGGAGCAGGAAGAGGAAGAAGAGGAAGGAGACAAAGGGAATTGTAGACACAACATACCAAATATGTAAGCAATAAAGCAAAAGCAGGGCTGAAGAAAAATTATACCCATCAGGATCCATATAAAAAGTAGAAAGATCACAGATAAATAACCAACTACAGTGACTCAAGAAAATGTACTACACAGCCAAACCCAAAATACTAGAAGGAAAATAAAGCTAAGAAAGATGAAAAAGTAGATGAATCAGACTCCCTCAACCAAGAAGGGAAATAAATGGGCAATTGTTTCTGTAGTCATAAAGTGGGTCCCAGTTGTAATAAAAGAAAAACACTACTTAGCTATATGTAGTAATATGGATACATTTCAAAACATTCTGCATAGCTGAAGAATCTAACAAAAGTTTACCAACTTCATACATAAACGTTTTGGTATAGAGGGAAGTGTGTGGTGCTCACACCAAGTATCTCATACCTGTGAAGCTATCAGGACTTGATGAAATGGCATGCATCATAGATGAAGTTATTACTTGCAGAGGACAGAATAGAGAAGGCACCGTATTGAGGAGTCCAATTTCTTCTACTTGGAGAAGGAACATATAAATAGGGAAAGGGAGAAGACCTGCATGGGCTTTACAAATTGGATTGAAATTAAGGTATCACTGAGAACTGGATGTACAGATGAGTAAGCTAGGAAGGGGTGGAGAATGCCTGTGCACAGGCACTAAATACTTATGTGTTCATGCACTCTTATATCATGCTGGCTTTTCCATTCCCTCCCCAAGGAATCCAGAGTGCTATGGAGAAACTCCAGACATAGCTTGTACTGAATTTAAAGAAGTATTTCTAGAACCAAGAGGAAAGGATAAAGGGATGGCGTGGCTGCTTGAAGAGACTTCTGTGGGCACAAAGTAGGGGAAATCTGAGTATCAGAATAATAATTGATTGAAATTTCAACTAATAAAATGCAGAGGGAATGCACAAGTCTAGACTGTTGTAAATTTGTGAGCAGAAAAGTGGGCATTTGGTGGAGTGCCAACTAATCAACATAGAGGAGCAACAAGATTGGACAAGATTGGACAAGATTGGACAAGCAGCATTTCAAAACCATGTGCCATGAATGCAGCCAAGAACCGAGGAGAATCCAGGAAGCAGAGGGGCTGGGAGGGTTAGACAGACAACAAAGGCCAACAGAGTTTCAAATGATAGCTAAAGGCCTTTTCTTGGTTAAATCAAAGGGCAACAACATGACCTTAGATGCTGTCTTAGAATATTTATACATAAAATAATATTCTTCTTCTCGTTGAACTAAGTAGTGGACAGAGGTGGTGGCATACCCCTAAAATCCCAGCACTTAGGAGGCTGAGGCCATCCTGAGCTACACCAGACCCTGTCTCAGAAAGGATCTAGTAAACAAACAACAGTAATTAAATGGTTTTAGAAAACCTTCTGAATAGATTACAAAAAGATATCAAATTCCTCCTGAGCACAAAATTTAGTTTGCATTTGCTAAGACATTCCATGCCATTCCTTTAGTGTTAGAAAGAGTTGAGCATCCTATCCATCCCTAGAGGGAAGTTTCTTCTTGAGCTAATCAGTGAGGAAAAAGCCCTCATCTCACAGCTCCCCTGCCTGTGTCCCACAGGGTCAAGTCCTGGCTTTGCCACTATAAACAGAAGACTTTGGCTATGAAAGATTAAGATTCTCTCCACAGACCAAAAGAAACACCAGTCTTTACAGAGAAAGTATCTTTTATCCAATTTCGCAAGGCTGACAGAAAAAAAAATCTTTCAAAGTAACAGTAGATTGCCTAAATTATAAATGGCATGGCACCAACCCCACACAGTCCAGTCCTGAGTGATGCTTCCTCCTCACTGTCCAGTGAGCACGTTTGGGGACATCAAAATGCCTTCCTAGCAGTGAAACTAAAGAATGTTAAGTCATTTTGAGTCAGAATGAGTGTCTGCCTAACTGGCGCAGGAAGGTGCCGGTGCATCTGCAGACTTTAAATCATCTCTACTTGTGTTCAAGGATACTTGGACATCAAAACAGAGGCATCATTCCAAATGCTTAAATTGGTGGTAAGTAAATACATTTATTCAAACTGCTAAAACTTGAATTGGAGTTTGAGCATTAGAAGAGGACTGGTGTCTTGGTGGGACCACAGGCTTCACAGCAGGTCAGCTTTTCCTCCTGTTTGCTGCTCAAGCAGATCTGGGCTCTCAGGAACTCGACCTAAGCTAGAGGAACATTTAAACCCAAGCTTCTGTCTGCCTTCAGGGCTCATCATTTCTGAACTACATTTTTATTACTTTTTTTTCCTTACTAGCTGTGTAGGAAAATGACTTCTATTATTTATGCTTATAATCCAGCAAAACAGGATGTATATTAGAGAGCCTCTCATTGAGGTATGGGGTAATTTGAAGAAACATAAGTAAATAGTTGTTACACAGAGAGAAAAATATCATCTCTATCCCACCACAGAACATAAAACTGATACTCAAAGTGTTTAATTCATTTGCGCAGTTAGCAAACTTGGAGCTGACTATGGTGCCTTTCTTGTTCCAGTGTCCTTCGCACCATAAAGCTTAAAGAGCCTTTTCAAGATCTCTTTCATCATTTTGAGTATTCAAACTCAGATACAGGGCAAGGAAGTTCAAGATGAGAAACACAAGGCCAATCCTTTACAGGCTAAATAAATAAATAAATAAATAAATAAATAAATAAATAAATGATATTATTCATCAAAGAAGTTTCCTGAAGTTTAGGTTAAAATCCTCTCAGGTGATCACAGATGAAACTTGTAAAGACTCCTCAGCAGCTGTCTGAAACATTCACCGACAAATGTCAGCTTTGGCCTCGCTGCTGCACGCTCCCATGTATCAAACGTTTTGTTTTGCTGGCTGACAGGATGTGTGGTGTTCCAAAGGAAAATCATATCAGCCTAAAGTGCTGCAATGTAGGTTTGCTTTAGAGGAGAGAAACTTGTTTTCTGGCCTCAAAGACAGCAACTGTAGCTATGAGCAAGTAGATTTGGCACTAAGAGGTGAGTGAGAGCTCAGCTCATGTTGTTTATTAACACAGCTAAGGAAACCCTAACCTTTGGGTCTATGTTCTTTTTATTAAAAAAAAACAAAACAAAAAAACAAAACAAAAAAAACCACTTTTTTTGCTAAGGCTAATAATCTAAGTCTGAGTTCAGTACTTAATTCGCAGAATGATAGCAATATGTACCTAGAGAAGTGCTTTTAGATCATAAACATTTGAGACTCTCATTTGTTGGAAGCTGGACACATTCAGAAAGCTGAATGAAGCACAGGGTAAGACTGGATTCTCCCATTGCCTTCCCTGCTTCCTGCATGTTTCTCTGCTGTTATTCTGCTCCAAAGTTTCCTGTTAGAGGGACAAATACTTTTGCTCTTCCTTGTGCCATGACTGTGGAGCATGAGATTATTTTACATATCAAAACACTAATATATTACATTGTTAACAAAGGAGTTATAAGTTATGACTCTCAGGGTGAGGGGTCCATTGATTAGAAGTGTATCAAGTAATTTTCTCTCCTTTATCTATAATGAGGCTTCTTAGAGAGGTCATCTTTTGTAATGTTTCTCGGGATAAACATCAGAATCAAGGGCCCTGGTGGGTCACTGGTCATGTTGGAGCAGGAAACACAGCAATATCCTTATTGCCTCCTTGGCAATAATACAGAACTCATGTCATGCCCTAGCATTGGTTAGGGAGACTTTACAGCTTATCCAATAAGGACCCAGTTTGAAAGTGGAAGTAACTCCATCAGTTTCTGTACCAGGACAACAAGTCTTAGGTGAACTGAGACATAGAGTCACTCTAATTGTATGGGCTTGGAGAGGGTGTGATCCACTCTTGTAATACAAAGACATATAAGTTCTATATTACATTAATAAAGACCTATACCCAGCACATGGAGGGTAAGGCAGAAGGATGATGCCAACCTCAGCTATATATCAAGTGTGAGGCTAGCCTCAACTACATAAGGCCCTATGTGAAAACAAACAAAAAACAAAAACAAAATTCCGAAGTATGTGAAATTTATTTTTACTAATGTTTATCCTGCTCTTTCTACCTGGTTCCCATATTTTTTGGCAAGGTGTAGTTTTGGCTAAGAGAATGAAGATGTGTTTCTGCCATCCACACTTTAAATGTCCTCAGAGATTCATACTGAATTTTAAGAAAGTAGTGAGTTAAAGAAACTATATTTCTTATGGAGATTTAAATCTGATGGTGATTAAAGTCTTAACTAAAGTTACACTAGTTTGAAAATAGAAACCCAAATAAATTGGGGAGTAAGGCAATTAAGAATTTTATAAAGGAAAGAGGTGCCTATTTTAAAACAGAACACACAACTGGCAGATTCGCAGGCCAAGACTGGTTTGCTTTCCTCTCTCTACCTCTGTTTCCCAGGGATATGGGTCTCTTCTGTATCCCTCAAGGTAACTTTCAATTTGTATACTACTATTTAGATAGTGTATGCTGTATATTCTTTAAATGGGTGGAATTGTACTCTACAACTCTTCAGTAACATATTTTCACTTAAAACACACACACACACACACACACACACACACACACAGAGAGAGAGAGAGAGAGAGAGAGAGAGAGAGAGAGAGAGAGAAGATTGGGAACCTAGCTAAGCTTTGGTGAATGCTTGCCTACCCTGCCTGTAGCCCAGGGCTCTGCCTTAGCAGCACTGCTAACCAGGGAGTGACCAGGAGAAAGTTGGCCTTCAGTTACCAGAAAATTTCAAACAAGTCTGGAAACTTGAGAAAAATTTAAAACTTAATCTCTCCAAAACTGATCATATATCTCCAAAAACATCATTTTTTTTTCCTGGTTTTTTGAGACAGGGTTTCTCTGTGTAGCCCTGGCTGTCCTGGAACTCACTCTGTAGACCAGGCTGGCCTCAAACTCAGAAAACCTCAGAAATCTGCCTGCCTCTGCCTCTCAAGTGCTGGGATTAAAGATGTGCACCACCACTGCCCAGCATATGTAAAATTTCTAAAAGGATACTGTAAGAGAATACTTCTTAGAGAGTAAGTGGTCTGGAATGAGTAGAAAAACCTAGCACCCTTCGATAACATTTTGATAAACAGGACTAAAGCTGAAAGCATGATTTCGGATAGCGATGAACTCACAGAGTAGCTTGGATTATCATTGAGAATTGTTTGGGATGCATACATTCTTAACTGCCAGTCCTGTCACATAAGTACCTGCAGAAAATGTAGAGCTATGAATAGTTTCTCAATGCAAAGCATCCGGCATTGTGTCACAGCTGTTTCCTTGGCTGCTGGGATTGAAGCTGACTGCTGGGATTGTCACACAGCCACTTGTGCTGCTGACCCCTAGGAGAGTGAGCTCCAAGGGAGTCTCCTGAGCTCCTCAGTCCTTCCCTCACTGTGGCTGCTTGATTCACACGCCTCTGCTCCCACCCAGAGCCAGGCTCGGTGGGGTGCACTTATGATTCTCCAACAGTCCAGAAAAGTCATTCCTATCAGTACTGGCTGGTTTTGTATCAACTTGACAAGAGTCATCATCAGAGAGGAAGGAGCCTTAGTTGAATAACTACCTCCATGAGATCCAACTGAAAGGCATTTTCTCAGTTAGTGGGTAGTGCTAGCCCTGGGCTGGTGGTCTATAGTCCAAAAGCAAGCAGCCTGAGCAAGCCAGGGGAAGCAAGCCAGTAAGCAGCACTCCTCCATCAGCTCTTCCCTCCAGATCCCTGCCCTGTATGATTTCCTGTCCTGATTTCCCTAAGTGATGAAGAGCAATGTGGAAGTGTAAGCTAAATAAACCCCTTCCTCCTCAATTTGCTTTTTGGTTGTGGTGTAGTTTTGCAACAATAGAAATCATAACTAAGGTAGTATCTTCATAGATGAGTATCTCAAAAAAGAGGAACCTGAAGATCAGAGGACAAGAAGCATTCGCAGAGGATGTAACTAGTTAGAGAAGAGGGTTGGGAGTGCATGAGCCAGACCTGCCAGCCTCAGATGTCACAGGAGCAAACAATCCTGTGTAGATTCTCCAACATGAGAGTAATAGAATAAGTCTCTTGACATTGTGTCTGAAAATTTACTATAGATGCTATCATATCTGCATTTGTTTGAGGGAAGGGCAGGAATAGTGGAGAAATGAGATTTAAATAATTTTCACCAATGCCAGTGAACAGAGACTCTCACTGATTCTGGGGAGAAATTAAACTGGATTCAAATAACAGGAGCAATAGCTGTGTCTCCCGGATAGCAGGTACCTGGTAATAAGACCAGAGAACAACGCATCCATAACATAGCAAACACCAAAGGAGATGTTCTGTGTCAATAGAAACTGATAAAGTGCTGTAACCTTGAAATCCCTTTGGTAAAAACTGTTAGGAAGAGAAAAACAGCTCTGAAAGGTTTGACAGACACTTAAACTTTTGTCAATACATTTTCACCTTTACAGGATCAGTTTGTGAATGTTCCAAACTTTCCAGAGTCATCACTTCATAACTACCTGACACATCCAATAAGCATGTCCACCAACTTATAACCCTTTGTGCTCCAGCGACCCAGAGGCTATACTGTTTAATATGAGTGTGGCCAATGAAAGCATCTCACGGGAGTTCATTCTCTTAGGGTTTTCAGATCGGCCATGGCTGGAGCTACCGCTCTTTGTGGTGTTTCTAGTGTCCTATATTCTGACCATCTTTGGAAATATGATGATCATTCTTGTGTCTCGCCTGGACTCCAAACTCCACACCCCCATGTACTTTTTCCTCACTAACCTGTCCCTGCTGGACCTGTGCTATACCACAAGCACAGTCCCACAGATGCTCATCAACATATGCAGCACGCGGAAGGTGATCAGCTATGGTGGCTGTGTGGCCCAGCTTTTCATTTTCCTGGCCTTGGGTTCCACAGAATGCTTTCTGCTGGGCGTCATGTCCTTTGACAGGTTTGTAGCCATCTGCCGGCCTCTCCACTACTCAGTCATCATGCACCAGAGGCGCTGCCTCCAGTTGGCAGCTGCATGTTGGATCAGTGGCTTCAGCAACTCAGTATTACAGTCTACATGGACCCTTCAGATGCCACTGTGTGGTCACAAGGAAGTGGACCATTTCTTCTGTGAAGTCCCTGCCCTGCTCAAGTTGTCCTGTGTGGATACGACAGCTAATGAAGCTGAGCTGTTCTTCATCAGTGTGCTGTTTCTTTTAATACCCGTGACCCTCATCCTCATATCATATGCTTTTATTGTCCGGGCAGTGTTGAGAATAAGATCAGCTGAAGGTCGGCGAAAGGCATTTGGGACATGTGGCTCTCACCTCATCGTGGTGGTCCTTTTTTATGGCACTGCCATCTACATGTATCTGCAGCCACCATCCCCTACTTCCAAGGACCGGGGGAAAATGGTGTCTCTCTTTTATGGTATCATCACACCCATGCTGAACCCCCTCATCTACACACTCCGGAACAAAGAGGTAAAGGGAGCGTTCAAGAGGTTGATGACAAGGATCATCCTGAGTAGAAAATAAGTAATAGCCCTACTAGCATAAGTTTTTAGTTTTTACAGCCTGATAAATTATATTGTTTCCTTCTATACTGAACCATTGTGATGCTTTCCATCAAATAAAGTCTTGCTGATAGAGGACTATGTAGTGTTTTGCTGCCTGGATATATTCATTCACAAGCCCTGAGAAGTGACTCTTTATGATTTTCCCAACCAGCCATCTCTGCAAACTGCATATTTTCAAGTTTTATACCATTATGTGCTTAGTGAGAATTTCTAGACATCTCAGGGTCTAACGTAAAAAATCTGAGGATCCTTTCTACAAAAAACAATGCATTTAAGACACATGCAGATACACTGGCATGTACATAAACATGCATCCCACCCTTTAAACATGTGCAGAAGCTCTAACAGAGGTCTGTAATCCTATCTCTAGAATCATCTTCTTGAGCCCTAGGTGAAAATTTAGCATTATCTCTATACCAACACAATTTAAAATCCACAGAGAACTGACCCCAATAGTTTATCTTAAAATTTCCATAATTTTCTTTCTATAGTCTCTACTTCTATTAAATTGAGGATATATTCCCATTTTAATAAAGCAATACTTTAATCTGAGTCAAACCTCTTCTTGACACTTTAAAGGATATCTCCTATATACATATCATCTCTTCTTGTTTACCTCTAAAGAGTCCATAGTTTGATTCATTTTAAAAAAGCTGTCCACAATGATGTCCACTCCTGTTCACTGTACTTTTCTTCTTTTAAATTTTTATTTCATGTGTATTGCATGTGTCTCTGTGTGAAGGTGTTGGATCCCCTGGAACTGGAATTAGAGACAGTTGTGAGAGGCCATGTGGTCCTCTCAAAGATGCTCTTAACCACAGAGCATCTCTCCAGCCCCAGTGTACTTTTCGTATGCAAGAGCATTTGTTTTCTATCTGTTAATTGCCTTGAGTCAGCAGGTCTGGAATTAACACTTCTCTCATATTGCTTTCGTAATTCAACAGTGCTGAAGAAAATAGTTCCACACCAAAGGCCATAACTGATCATGTACATTATATGTTAAACTATCATTAATTTCTTCAATTCCTTTTCAACCAAACTTATTTTAAAACCAAAAAATGCAGGGAACACTTACACTGAGTCCTACAGCCCTCAGTGTTTCTAGCACGGTAGGTCTGATGTGGGGCTGGGAACTTGTCTTTTTACAAATCCCCAGAAAAGTGTTGATGTTCCCTAGCAGGGATCAGACATTAAGAACTGTCCTATTAACAGTTAAAGAAAATAGCAATTATACTGAGCATCTATTCTTTATTTCTATTAATGAGAACTGAAAAGAAAAATGGGAAAGAACATTGAAAGTGTATTTTGAAAAAGGAGAGGACGTTTTCTAAGGAAAGTGCATTCTTAAAGTCCAAGCAAAGGAAAGATCGAGTTTCCAGAGACAATTTTTTTTTGGTATCATTTCCAAGTCAGTGTCAGTGCCTTTTAGAGATCTTTGAGGAGCTGGGTGTTGTGGCTCTCACGGGCAGGATGCCAAGGAGAAAGCCACTGAGCACCACGCTCCATCCTGGCCTTTGGAGCTATTACTGGTATTTCCTAGGGATCATCTGGGATCAGATCCAGCCTTCAGAACTAGGGTAAGGTCATCAGAGGCTGTATACTGGCATCGTAATCAAAGCTGGGGGTGGCATCAGAGGGATTAGCAAAAGGGAGAAAATTGAGGACCTCTATGTTTAAAAAAATGAACAATTTAATTGATACAGCACACTGTACTCTGGTAAATTTTAAAGGGATATATATCTAAATTCTACAAATATTTTCCTATTAGTTGATGTATATACATGTACATGATAGGTGTTTCATGATCTCTGCCAGCCCTTCTTATTAAACTTTGTACAATGTGGAGCAACAGTGAGTGAGAAGCTAGAATAATTCTGTGTTAAATCATCCCCCCGCATAAAAACTGACTAGTAAAATGCTACTACTTTAGAAAGAATTCACTATTGCTATAGATTTAAATGTTTCACTATCCTAATTGACACTTGTCAATCAAAGCCTGTCTGAATTAAAAAATGAAAGGAGTGATAACTTTAAAAGGATGGGTGGAGTAAGAAAAAATAGTCCTGAAAATGTGACAAATATGATTTAAGATAAAACCAACAAATAAGTGGCAGATATTTAACATAAATTTGTATATATGTGTCAACTTCATTTTCTACTCTAAAAGGTTTTAAAATATGATTGGCAATAAATTCCATATAATCCTTACCTGGGAGAATGTACTGATAAGCTATTGGTTGTAGCTCTGGGATTTGCATTTTAATCAATCTATTTTGCAAGTAAAATGCCTTCATAGAATAGGGAATAAGTGAAGAGTTGAGCAATCAGAACACCAAACCTCTTGAAGACTTTTTAAGGAAAGCATGAATAAAGTTCAGCATTGAGTAGGACGCACTTTGTCCTGATGTCATTGACATCAGCATTGGAAAAGTGCTCAGGAAATGTAGTTTCTTTCATAAAGAGCAGAATTCCTATCACTGGATAAAAATTGAGACGTTGATTTTAATATAATGAAAGAAAGAACTCATAAAAATATCAGCACTCTACAATGCTGATAGAGTTGACCATTTGACAATCTTGAAAAATAGAAATTTATGAAGCAAGGTTAAATCAAAAATCTTTTCTCACTTCTGGCTCCTTTCACATTTCTTTCTCTATATTGTGAACCTCAGTAGAATCTCTCTCAACCTGTCTCATAAATATTCATGATGTCATCTAAATAATCTAGAGTAAGTACTTCCACTTAAGATTCTCAATCACATATTTTGCTAATGAAGGTAATAAAAGGTATGAGGAGTTCCTGTAACCCACTTCATGCCAATTATTTACATCACTAAAATGCTGAGTCATCTATACTATTCTGGATTATGTACCCCCCGCTCCCCCAATCTCCTAAAGAAAGAAAGCTAAATTGTTATTTTCTAGAGTCTTGATCGAGTTGACAAGAATCTACTTCATTTTATTTTATTTTTTGGTTTTCTGAAACGGTTTCTCTGTGTAACCCTTGCTGTCCTGGAACTTGCTCTGTAGACCAGAGTTGCCTTAAACTCATAGAGATCTTCTTTTTATTAACCAATCAATCAGAGGTAGCTGGCAAGCATACTTTACACCATATTGATGATACAGGAAGGCCTTGAATATTCATGACAATTCCTATGTCTGGATCTCAGGGGAACAGAAATCAGCATCTGAATGCACAGTACACAAGACCATGTACACATAGTGTACAGTTGTGTACACAACACATACAAATAACACAACTTCAGAATACAGGAGAAAAATCTGGGAAATAAAAGGAAAATCTGTCTTTTTTATTTTAATGGCAGCAGAATATTATTTTGGCAGATACAGGAACAGCTCTAGATAGTTTAGGGTTTTTTGTTGTTGTTAGGAACTGACACTGTCAACAGAAATTTACACTAACAACCGCACCTCCACCAGAAACTTTCATCATCCAAGACACTGAGTACATGTAGCTCAGGATGCTGGGGTAGCTTCTGTCATCCAGTTACCATCAGACAGAATGTCAGTCATGGGAGCCAGGAGAAGAGACTCCAGGGATTTAAAGAGTTATAAACTCCAGGAATACTGTGTCAGACTTCCCCTTCTATTCTGTGTAGCAGCTGGCTTCACAGAAAAAATGTTATGATCTCTCTAACCTGATGGGGCATTCCAGGAACGTCTTATTCTAAAGGACTGAGGAGCTAGTGCTGCATAGAGAGGCAGCAAGAGCCTGGAACCAGGTGTCTTAGTTAGGGTTTTACTGCTGGGAACAGACACCATGACCAAGGCAACTCTTACAAGGACAACACTTCACAGGTTCAGAGGTTCAGTCCATTATCATCAAGGCAGGAACATGGCAGCATCCAGGCAGGCATGGTACAGCAGGAGCTAAGAGTTCTACATCTTCATCTGAAGGCTGCTAGCAGAATTCTGACTCCCAGGCAACTAGGATGAGGGTCTTATAGTTCACGCCCACAGTGACACACCTATTCCAACAAGGCCATACCTCCTAATAGTGCTACTTTCGGGCCAAGCATATTCAAACCATGCCACCGGGCCATCTTAGGGCTCCCATTCAGCCTATTTCTGTTTGTACAAGCACGTTTTTACTGTCCATTGCTGCCTATACTTCAGTAAATATAATCCTAAAGATAGATGGTTCTCCCTGAGTCTTTAAATGGTCTACCTCTAGGCTCCCACAACATGTCAAACTTGGATCAAATCTATTTGTTATGGTTTTTGCTTATTAACCTCTTTCCTTAATAGAGGTGTTATCTCTGTGCTTTATGATGGACGGAAAAGGAATCACCTCTGTCTTAGTCAGGGTTTCTATTCCTGCACAAACATCATGACCAAGAAGCGAGTTGGGGAGGAAAGGGTTTATTCGGCTTACACTTCCATATTTCTGTTCATCATCAAGGAAGTCAGGACTGGAACTCAAGCAGGTCAGAAGGCAGGAGCTGATGCAGAAGCCATGGAGGGATGTTCTTTACTGGCTTGCTTCCCATGGCTTGTTCAGCCTGTTTTCTTATAGAACCCAAGACTACCAGCCCAGAGATGGTCCCACCCACAAGGGACCCTTCCCCCCTTGATCACTAATTGAGAAAATGCCTTACAGCTGGATCTCATGGAGGCACTTCCCCAACTGAAGCTCCTTTCTCTGTGATAACTCCAGCTGTGTCAAGTTGACACAAAACTACAACCTCCTTTGGTGTAATTACACCAGAAAAGGCCAGCTGTGAGGACTTTAGTTCAAAGGATAGCACAATCACATCTTATAATGCTTTACTCATGGGGTAGCTCATCTTGTTGCCTGGCTCATGCTTAAAGGGACCAAAGGTTAGTTAGTGAGCACTTTGTCCGGACCGATGACGAGGATAAGCAATTTAGCTCATCACATGTAAGACAAATAATGAGACTCTAGCTTTGTTATAAGTGAACAGGAAGGGCACCTGGGCTGGAGAGGTGGCACTCACTACTCATACTTGACCATTTGGGTTTAGTCCTAAGATCCCAGGGGAGAAGGAGAGAATTAGCTTCTAAAGGTTGTCCTATGATCTCCACATGTAGGCCATGGTATGCAACATACACACACTAACAACAACAACAACAACAACAACAACAACAACAACAACAATGAATAGTGTAAAACTGCCAAAAAGTAAAGTGACACATGAGTCCTAAGTCCTCTGGTGGGGTGAGGGGGAGATAGAAACGTTGCTTCTGAGGCCTCCACTTGGTTTTTTTTTTTGTTTTTTTTTGTTTTGTTTTGTTTTGTTTTGTTTTTTACCTGAGCCTCCAACTCCTTTTTACACTGGGGGAATTTCTTCTGTGCAGATCTTATGATCGCAGCACTCTATGGCAGAAAACCCTTTCCTCTTTTGCAGGAGTCCTTTTTGTTCTTTGCAATAGCGATTTTGCATTAAAGGTTTTCCTAAATGTGGAGAGACCTTTTTGGACATCTTATTTCTGGAAACCCTAAGAAACCTTCTGGACAAGGATATCTTACCGCCATGGTCTCCCTTTCCAGGAATGCTTCCAGAGTCTCTCCTTCCTCAGTGTCTGTGGGTTTTGATTGTTTGTTTAACAACATATAAAGAAACATATAAAGAAACCCTTTTTCAGGTGTGCCGTGTGTATTTTCTGCCTGTCTGTGGCTTGTTTTTAAATGTCTTAGCAGTGCTTTTTGCTGAACAACTTTTACATTTTGATTCAATGCTGAATGTTCTTTCTCTTCTATTACTTAACTTAGGATTTTGAGGTTACATAGCTAAGAGGTTAGTTTGTTGGGGTTTTTTTTGTGTGTGTGTGTGTGTTTTTTGTTTGTTTTTGTTTTTAATTTTCTTTTTCTCCCTTCTTCTCTCTGTTCCTTCTTACTCACCACCGAGCTTCTCCCTCAGCTTCTGTCCCAATATATATGTGGAATCCTAAAGGTTTTTGGAAAGCATTTTGACACCCTTTCCGCTTCTCCAGAAGTTTCTGTAGGGCTGCACATTTATATTCATTCTCACCTGGTAGGGCCTGGAAGGAGATCCGGGGCAAAACCAGATTTAGTATGCTCAAAAGAAATACCAGTTATGGCCTTGCTCACAATTTTATTTCGGACATTCCAGTTTTTGGATGTTTCTGTTGATTAGGTTAGAGCAGTCACATCTTGAATCTATTATACAAAGTCATTTAACACGAGTTTATTTTTATATTTTTATGGAAGTCATGACTGTGCCTTTGGGGGGAAGTTATCCTTTATTGGCACTGCTGGACTCGATTTTCCTAAAGGACATTACAGAGTTACTTCTGAAATCAATGCAAAACTCCTAAGGCCTAATCCTCATTTCTAACATCCGCCCCTCCGGTCTTCCGACTTTCGACCAGTAGGGGGCAGCACTGATCCGACATACCAGTGCGCGCCTTGGGGCTCCTCTCTTCCCTTTGGTCTGCTCTTTTGCACCCTTCCGTTGGACTCTCTTCTCATTCCCTTAACTTTTCTTCATTGTCCTACTCACGTACCTTCAAGGTCCACCCAGATTCCTAAGCGATTTCTGAGAAACGCCTCCATTGAGGTGATACTCACGTAATCCTTAGTGCCTTCCTGGCGCCTCAATACCCCCACCCCCGATCCCCCATACCCAGAGTCTGTCAATCTTTCCACCTCCGAATGGAGACTTACGGTCTACAAGCTGGTGGCTTGCAAGTGCCTGGGACACCCAGTGGTTGCCGTAAATAAGGAAGAAACATTACTAATCGTTATTAATAAAAGTGTAAGATAATATTAATACCTTTTTATTTTTAAGAGGTGACATTTTGAAATGGAAATTTTCATATGGAAAATGTGATGACTTGTAAGATTACACAGCAACTTACAGAAGCATTGGTGGTTCAGTGGTAGAATTCTCGCCTGCCACGCGGGGGGCTCGGGTTCGATTCCCGGCCAATGCATGTCTCTTATTTTTTTCTAAAGCACATCTTCGAAATACAATCTGCCTTAGAATCATTCGTTTTTCCTACTTACATTTCAATTATTCGTACATACTAATCATATTTTAAATAAAATCGTTCTTTCAAATAAAAGGGACTAGTAGGTTAGTGACAAGCTATTTTCTTAAAGAAACATTGAATTTCATTTATCTATTTAAAATAAAATCATTCGGAGTTCATTTTGCTAAATGTAAATCACCAATTAAATCAGTTAATCACTACACATTGGAAAAGACTGTCAAAAGACCTTGTTAACATTAAGCTATAAAGGTGTGATTACCAAAGGTTAGCCAGCCCCAGCAGAGTGGCGCAGCGGAAGCGTGCTGGGCCCATAACCCAGAGGTCGATGGATCGAAACCATCCTCTGCTAAGGTGTGTTTTTTACTTACTCGCCACAAAACCCAAAGTTTTATTCACTTTCTATTTGCTTGCAGAAACCGAAGGTAATAACTAATTAAAGCATACTACGCTCAATATTTCTTCGATATGAAAATATCTCGAAGAACGCTTTCAATTAACTACGGATGGTAACAGACTCAGAGGTGGTCAACCCAGCTGCAGAAGTAGCATGTCTGCGCCACTAAACTGCATACTACAAATGTCCCGTTCAAAGAAACTACTTATAGCCAGCTCGGTTTAAGAATGTCTGTGAAAGCCGGGCGTGGTGACGCACGCCTTTAATCCCACCACTCGGGAGGCAGAGGCAGGCGGATTTCTGATTTCGCGGCCAGCCTGGTCTACAAAGTGAGCTCCAGGACAGCCAGGGCTCTACAGAGAAACCCTGTCTCGAAAAACCAAAAAAAAAAAAAAAAAAAGAGAATGTCTGTGAAAGTTCCATGGAGTAGCCTTTTCCTCCTGCTCCGTTTTCCTCCTTGGCGCGTCTCACCACCAGCTCAGTATGGTGTGTTTTATTCCTTGATTTCTTTAGAGCTCTAGACGTTGCCTATGGAGATTTCCCAACTTCAGAATTTTTTTCTATACAGGAGTATAACGTCTGTGTGGAACAATAGTCGCTTGGTGGAGAATTGAGTGTCGTCCCTGGTGAGGTCTGGAGAAGGAAAGGCCACACGTCAGC
>LR755238.1:78450-92266 GCA_902729485.2 Mus minutoides | reverse complement strand
AGTTGGCCATCATTGGGAGGAGAGGCCCTTTGGTCATACAGACTCTATATGCCCCAGAACAGGGGAATGCCAGGGCCATTACGTGGGAGGGGGTGGGTAGGGGAGCAGGGCGGGGACGCGGGAGGGTAAGGGAAAATTTCTGGATAACATGTGAAATGTAAATGAAGAAAATATCTAATAAAGAGAAAAAAAAAAAGACCTTTACCTTCTTAGCAGTCTTGCTGCCTCATAATTTTAGCTTTGTTTTGATAGTTGATCATTGTAATTGCAACAGCTAGACAAAACCAAATAGCAGTATATCTAGACATAGCACTTAACACAAGTAATGTTATATTTGTTTCAGCATGTATCAACCTCATTTTTAAGGAAAAAATGTAATGCTCTTATATGTATATGCTATGTTGTCTTCATGCATTTTTTGTTGATGGAATGACTGCTTTTTAGCTGTTTTGAGTCACTCTGCTTTGGAAGTGACCAATAGAAAATGAAGATCCTGATTTTAATATGTTTTAATCATACTAAGAAGTGGATTTGGTAGATGAAATGTCAATTTCTCATTCATATGAAAAATATGTTATGTACATATAAAATAAGAACTTCTTTCAGAATGGTATTTACAGTGGCAACAGAATTAATAAAGTGTAAGAAATCAGTCTTAGAAATTGAATTGCTTTTAGGAATAAAAATATTCTAGCAAAATTTCAGGGACAAGTTTCATCAAAATTTTCTATGCACAAAATGAAAGCATTGATGATTTCAAATTTCATTCTTCTAGAACATGACATACTGATCTAAAATTCATGTACAAAGTGGATTCACGTAGCTCCATGACAGAGTGCTCATCTTCTATTCATGAGTCTCTGGGTTTGGATCCTTTGGCCTTCTGATAGAATAAAATTCCCCTAAAGAGAAAAATAACAAGAATTACCATGACAGTTTATGGAATGTAACTTTGTAATTCTGTATTGACTATAAGAACTCTCATTTCATTAGCAAAAAAATTATCTGATACCATTTATCTTTTTCTAGATTAGTATTTTAAACACTGAATTACCACACATAACATTGGATTTTATTATGACATTTCAAAAAATAATTTGTTTCTTTTCTTCTAGATTTCATCTCAAATCCCTCCAAAATCTTGCACTTTTCTTTAACTTTTATAATCCCGTTCACTTTCCCCATATATTCTGTATTTACTCCCATACACTTGGTTCCTCAACATCTCTTCTGTCTGCATCTTTTGATCTCCTTTTTTGATTTTATATCCCATAAGGATTTTCTGTCCATGTGGACATGTACCTACATTGTGATTTTTTTTCAATGTACCATGTGATTTTTTTTCCCTGGGTCTGTCATCTTGCTTCCTGAATACTTCATGATTTTATTTTTCTTTAGAGTTGAACAAAATATTCCACTGAGTAGAGATACCATATTTCTATTGTCTGTTCATGAACATCTAGGTTACACTTCATGCCTGTGCTACTGTGAATAAAACAGCAGCTTTTACATGAATGTAAAAGTTTCTGTGATAGAACATAGGGTCCTGTGGGTATATGTCCAAAATTATATAGCTGTGTTATGTGGTGACTTTATCTTTAATTTCTTGAGGAATCTTTGTACTTATTTCTATAATTAATATATTACATTGCTCTCCCCCAGTATAGAATGGTGATTGCTTATCTCCTATCCCCACAACACCTGCAAGACTTGTTATTGTCTATTCTCTTGATGCTACCCATTCTAGTGTGTGCAAAGTAGTCTCAAAATATTCATAGTTTTCAGTTCCCCAGGAGGGTAAGTATGATGGCCATGTGTATAATAGCATTTACTGAATACTTCTATTTCTCCTTTAAAGAAATTTCTTTGCATTACTTTACCGTGTTTTTTGACTGGAAAATTTATGAAGATGCAGTTTAAACTTTATTTTCCTGAATATACTCTGGGTATTGAGCTGCTGTCTGTAGTACAAAAGTCATAATCCAGTTTTTATGAAGGTGGATATTCATTTTATAAAAAGTCACTTGGTGTCAGAAATTATGTCCACCAACCATTCAAGAGAGCATGATTGTGTCTTTTCAAATTCTTTCTGAGAACTGCTATGGATCAGTAGGTCTATTGAGGAAACACAGACTCCTCTTTTATCTTTTTTACTCAAAATGGGTCATTCCTTGCAGAGCTTTGGAACTTTTCAGGTCCCAAGATACCCGTAATACTTCAACTGGAATTTAGTAATGATTTATGAGGTTATTGAAGAAAAACAGCACTTGTTTTTATAGTTGTTGAAGTGTTTTACTTTCCAATAGTATCTGCACAGGTGTTCTTATTTCAACTTATTCTCAGCAGCTTTAACCCATGCGATTATGTATGTTAATTTCTTTTGATTAATATTGGTTTACACCGATGTGTTTATACAGTATCTCTTATTGCAGGTTTTATTTGCATCTCATTCTATTTCCTTAATGATTGGTGATATTTGGCCTCGTTTTGCATATATTTTGGATATCTGAATTGTTTATATGAAATTTATTCATGTCATAAATCCATTGCTCATTTGTTTTATATTTTGTGTTTTTTCAAATGTATTTCCATATATTTTTTAGTATAGAAGGATAAGCTAGTATTTAGTAGTACAAATTGCTATTTCTTTGGATGGGAGTTCAGTTTCTAGCTCATAACCATATTGAAATTCAAAGGTGGTGGGTCCCTGAACTCCAGCCTGAATTGACACTTATACTCACATGCAACATCTCCCATAATAAAAAAAAACATGAAATTTAAAACAAAACAAATATTAAAATTAAATATGCTTTTATATGTTGAATATTTGACCACTCATTGCAAATAAGATTTTCAAATATTGTCTTTTGTTTTTGACAGTAAATTTTGAATTATGCTTCTTGTGAATTGCAGAACTAATATATCTTTAAAATTCTTTCTTTAAAAATTGTCCCCTAATCTTTGTGTTTGGTTAAAAAGAAATGAAAATATTAATCATTTTGGAGGGCTTGTTAATAGGGTTTTGTATTGTATAGCATTGGCTTCTGTGCACATAACTCTGTAGGACATATTAGACTAAAATTTATATGTCTGTCTGCCTGAATCTCTTGGCACCTTGTACAGTGAAAACATTGTTCTTAAGGAGATATATACAAAACTTTCCACTTAAATAATACAGAAAATTTACTTCAACAAAGAACAGACCTTTGGATGTCCACTGAGAGAGCTATATAAATTTAACATATGATAAATAGGTTCTTTTAGCTAAAATAATGAAATAATGCATGCTGATAATGTATTTCTAAGGGCTCATAAACATAATACATTTATTTACATTTTTTAATAGGAATGAAAATGGTTCCTGAAGACTTTAACAATGGGAATTTTTCTCTTCTCCCAGATTATAATAGGAATGATTGGCAATTCTTCCATACTACTTAATTATGTCATTTTGAAATTCACTAGAAAACATTTAATGCCCAAAGACCTGATTATAGAGTCCTTGACTTTTGCTTCTTCTTGTCTATCATCTCAAGAGGCACTCCAGAAACACTGGCAGCTTATGGATTTAAAAATTTCCTGGATGATATTGTATGTACATTAATAAACTACATTTACCTAATAACAAGGGGAATATTTCTTTATACAATGTGCATACTGAGATGCTTCCAAGCAATCAAAATCATCTCTGGCAATTCCAGGCAGATGATAATTAAGCACAAAGCCACCAAGTATATTGGTCACTCCTGTTCACTAGGCTGGTTTTTGCATCTCTTTGTAAGTGTCTTGACTCCAGGAAGAGTGTCAGACCCGGGGCACAACAAAAATGTTAGTATGAGGATCAGTTATGAATACTGCTCATGGTTTGCTTCTGGAAATGTGGGACCTGAACTGTTTGTTTTTACTGAGCTTCTCAGATGAACTGTGTCTGGGTCTAATGGCCTTATCAAGTACTTACATGGTGAGCCTCCTCTACAGACATAAGAGGAAAGTCAAGCATATCCATAGTTCTCAGCACTTTCTAAATGTCTCACCTGAAAACAAAGCCACCCAAACTATCCTCATCCTGGTGTGCAAGTTTGTCACAACTTACTCATTCTCCTCCATTTTAATCATCTTTGAAACCTACTTCAAATACCCAATGCTATGTGAAGTAAGCGTATTTATATTTCTAGAAATATGTTTTTCTATATTTTGCCCCTTTGTTCTCATTAGAAATATGAAGCCTAGTTTTCCCCTGCTTTTACCCTGCTTTGTTAAGAGATAGTTTCTTCCAAGTATAACATGAACACATTTAATCTGTCTTTTCTTATACCTTGGCACATTCTTTTATCTATTATACATTGTTAAAACTGTAGTTTGAAAATATCAAGCTTTCTAAAACTGCTTCCTTCATTATATGGGGTCATCAGTAGTCAGTTATAATTTATTACATATTTACATTGTTTACTATCCAATAATGAGAACAATTAAAAATATATAGAATTATCATATTCCACAAATTATTATGAGATATTAGCCAAATTATAGCAAACATGAAAAAAATGCATGTGTGATACTAAGAATTATCTGGCGGCTCAGGAAAATACATCTATGTTGTATGTGCATGAGTGTGTCTATAATATCATATTTATTTTATATGAATTGTTATTTTTCTTCCATGTATGTCTGTGTGACTCATTTACAAACCAGTTTTGAAGCTTAGAAGAAGTTTTGTATACCTTCAAACTGAGGTTACTGGTAGTTTACAGTTAACATCGAGTAATAGGAAATAAACACTAGAAATCTGGAAGAGCAGTCACTGTTCTTAAGAACGAAGTCATCTTTTTAGAAATGAAATAAAAATTGAAAATATTTCAATATTTTACATTTGTGTATGCCTGCATGCTTAACTGTATACATGTCCACACCATGCAGTCCTAATTTCAACAGAGCTAAGAATAATGTGCTGTAACCTTTGGAACTGCAGTGAGAGGCATGTATATGTCAGTCAATATGGATACTTGGAAAAAAATCAGTTCCTTTGCAAGATCACTACATGCTATTAACCACCTACCAAGCACCATTATTTTCTTTAATGCTTGACATACATAGACCCTACAGTTCTACAAGTGTCATTGCTATGAAAATGTTGTAGACATATGGATGGAAACAGAGGAAAGCTTAAGAAAATTATTCATCTTCAGAAAGGCAAATATTATTTTTCTTTAATGTAAATAAAGAAACAATGATGAACTAGAGTCAAATGTAAATTACAGACAATTTGGAAAGACCTAGAGAGCAGGAAGGGAGGTAGATATGAGATATGAAGGATCGATCTGACACCGACTCATAATGCACATGTATGTATCACAATACAGTCCTATACTGTGGATAATTAACATATGCTTTAAAATAGAGAGAAATTAATAATTCTTACCAGATCCAAGGGGCCCATTATGTTCATTTTGCTCCCATGACTATCTCTATGACTATATCTTTTCTCCTGCATGCCATATGTTTAACATAAACTTCTTAGAAACTTCACCAAAATACCTGAATTATGTACAATTATGCACCTTGCACAGATTCATTTTGTCAAGGAAATATACCTCGGAACTTCTTTTTTTTTTTTCTAAGTAGTTACATTTCTTTTTTTTTTTTTCATTTTTTCTCTTTATTAGATATTTTCTTCATTTACATTTTACATGTTATCCAGAAATTTTCCCTTACCCTCCCGCATCCCCGCCCTGCTCCCCTACCCACCCCCTCCCACGTAATGGCCCTGGCATTCCCCTGTACTGGGGCATATAGAGTCTGTATGACCAAGGGGCCTCTCCTCCCAATGATGGCCAACTAGGCCATCTTCTTCCATATATGCAGCTAGAGACATGAGTGCAGGGGCAACTAGTTAGTTCATGTTATTCTTCCACCTAGAGGGTTGAAGACCCCTTCCGCTCCTTGGGTACTTTCTATATGTTACCTATACTAACTTTTACAATGAGAAATTTTCTTATTTTCTGCAAAGAAATAATTGGTCTAGTCTGTGGTCACATTGAGTGTACCACCCCAATATCCTATGTGATTCCCATCCAGTAGTTTAATGTTCCGTCTTTTTCATGGTGGGAAGAAACACGTTAATAGATTGAGCTCAGTACAGAGATCTTGAAACTCAGATTTTAGCATCCTTTTCAAAAGTCATTGATATGAATATCCAGTACACCACCAAACCATGAGTACCATTCTCAAATCTCTTTAGAAGGTCCATATCTATATTTTTATCTTTGTTTCAATCAAATAACTCATATTAGGTTCATTTTTATTTGCCAGTTGCACAAAACAGAACAATTTTCTATTTTAATATTTGTATAAAACTGACATTTTAAAATCCTCTCTGATTCAATTGTTAGCCTTTTTAAATAATGTATTATCTGTGAGCTTTCTCTGCACAGTACAGAATTATCATTTAGTTCTCCAGCTCCAATATAAGTGAAGATATTTTTTTCTCATTTTCTTGTTTCCTATGGTCGGAATTTTTTCTAGAATTTTTATGGAGTCTTATTTTTATATACATGCTATAGAGAAGAAAGTTTGGTAAAGGATACACTTAATCCAGGCTTACATTGCTTTGTGTTCTATGACACAAATGTACCATTATGATTATTGTGAAATGTGAACTGTGCTAGTTGATGCCATAATGTCTCTACACAATAGAAATTCTCAAGGGTTGCAGTCCCAATGAGGTTGTGTGCTGAAATATTTCTTGTAGGAAATATAAAGAAAGTTCTAAGTGATATATGGTGTAAACAGTGGTAAGTATTCTAGGGCAATGCATTTCTCAGGCAAGCCTTCTGCTACTGGATTGGCCTCACTCAGAAAACAGTAATATGTAGCTTTGGAATCTGAGTAAAAGTAAATGGGAAAGCTTTTTTTTTTTTTTTTTTTTTTTAACTTTTGCACTTTTTCTTTGAACATAAAATATTTCACACAACAGAATAAATGTTTTTGTTGATTCTATTTTTTGATATATTTATTTATTTATTTACCTTACAGATGTGTACCTTGTTCCTGATCTCACCTCCCAGATACCCTACCAACATCCGTTTCCTCTCCTCCTCCTCCTCCTCCTCCTCCTTCTCTTTTACCTCCTTTTTCACTTCCTTCTCCTCTTCTTGGTCATCTTTTTCATCCTCCTCCTTCTCCTCTTCTTCATTCTTCCTGGTTTTTTTTAGAAGTCAAGGAGATAATGAAGAGTAAATTCGTCTATTACACTTATACATGTAGAAAATACTGAGAAACATTTAAGTATTATTTGTTCTAAGTGTTTTTTTTTTCTTTATTAAGAACTAAGTTGATTTGCTTTGGAAGAAATCAGAGAAGCCTGAATTCAATGGGATATACAGACTTTTCTACATTTCTCATTAATCTGACCTCAAAGATTCTACTACTTCCTACAGTAGAGCCAGCTATTCTCCAGGAATCAAGAAAATTCAGCACTTTTTCAAAACACATTGCCCCTTAAGATTTATTCAAGAGAATCTTGTACATGTCTTTGAATTTAGCAACTTGGAAAAGTTTCATGAATGATGTTGCCTCCCTAAGCCATTGCTGCCATTGTCAATGCAGGTGAAATGAATTTTCATTCTGGAGGAAGGTGAGGGCACATAATAGCAGAGATTTATCTCTGGCTTTAGCTCTCTCCCTCTCCCACAGTGCTGGTTATTACGAAGTCAGGATCTGTACACTGAGGACAGCATATTGCAGAGGCAAGAAGACAGATGAGTTTTCTTTCTTTCAAAATGTGTTGTAGAGCCAGGAAATAAAAGAAGCATGTGAAAGTACTGGTGTCTAGCAATATGATCCTGAGGTAGATATGTGTCTATGGAAGAGACAGACAAGGCACAAGAATAAGTCAACAGCAAAGAGGTGAGCGAGAAAGACAGAAATGATAATAAACTTGTGCCCATCATCTTGGTTCTTACTGTACTATAAGCCCCTTACTGAAGGTGACTGTGGATAACACCAGGGTAATGTATCCTGTCTGTGAATATGCTGAAGGATTGTGGTAATACAGTAATATGGTAATTCAACTTACCTTATATGATGTGTAGAATAACATTACAGGTATTACCATTATAGTTGAACTTATTTGGGTTTCAGATCATAATAAACAGTAGAATGCAAATATAATAAGCATGCAATCATGGGAGGAACAATATGTGAATATGTTGTGGAGTAAATGTATTTTCATGTGAATTTTTATGTCAATGCATTTATGAGTTATAGAGGCATTAAATGATTGTATTGTATGACCACTGATACAATGACTAGTTTGAAACATTAAGAAGAGGTCACTGAAAGGAAGTTTTAGAGTGAATATCACAGCAATGACACCAAATATGTCCCGTGTTTAGTCATGCTATAATGTTAACCATAACCTGATGTATGCTTTCCCTTACTGTTCATTTTTCTTGCTAATGGAACATAAGACCATATACATGGAGAGTCAAAACTCTTCCCCTCAGCTATGTTATTCTATAATACATTTCCTTCTTTATTTCAGTTTTGAAAATGTTTATCTTTTCACATTTTCCAAGGTTTATTTCTTTTTTCTTTTTTTTAACTTTTTTTATTAGATATTTTCTTAATTTACATTTCAAATGCTATTCTGAAAGTCCCCTCCCCTCACCCCCCTCCCTGCTTCCCTGCCCACCCACTCCCACTTCTTGGCCCTGGTGTTTCCCTGTATTGGGGCATATAAAGATTGCAGTACCAAGGGGCCTCTCCTCCCAATGATGGCTGACTAGGCCATCTTCTGTTACATATGATGCTAGAGACACGAATTCTGGGGGTTCTGTTTAGTTGATATTGTTGTTCCTCTTCTAGGGTTGCAGAACCCTTCAGCTCCTGGTGTTCTATCTCTAGCTTCTCCAATGTGAGCCCCGTGTTCCCTCTTATGGATGACTATGAGCATCCACTTCTGTGGAAGTCAGCTATATAAGGGTCCCTTCAGTAAACGCTTGCTGTCCTATGCAATAGTGTCTGAGTTTAGTGACTGATTATGGGATGGATCCTCCAGTGGGTTAGTCTCTGTAAGGTCCAACCTTTCATCTTAGCTCTAAAATTTGTCTCTGTAACTCTTTTCATGGGGATTTTGTTTCCTATTCAAAGGAGGAATGAAGTATCCACACATTGGTCTTCCTTCTTGATTTTCATGTGTTTTGCAGATTGTATCTTGGGTGTTCTAAGTATCTGGGCTAATATCCATTTATCAGTGAGTGCATATCCAGTGACTTCTTTTGTGATTATGTTACCTCACTGATGATTATGTCCTCCAGATTCATCCATTTGCCCTAAAATTTCATAAATTCATTTTTTTAATAGCAGAATAGTACTCCATTGTGTAAATCTACCATATTTTCTGTATACATTCCTCTGTTGAGGGACATCTGGGTTGTTTCTAACTTCTGGCTATTATAAATAAGGCAGCTATGGACATAGTGGAGCATGTGTCCTTTTTACCAGTTGGAACATTTTCTGTGTATATGCCCAGGAGAGGTATTGCTGGATCCTCTGGTAGTACTATGTCCAATTTTCTGAGATAACGCCAGACTGATTTCCAGAATGGTTGTACAAACTTGCAATCCCACCAGCAATGGAGGAGTGTTCCTATTTCTCCACATCCTTGCAAGCATCTGCTGTCACCTAAATTTTGGATCTTAGCCATTCTGACTGGTGTGAGGTAGAATCTCAGTGTTGTTTTGATTTGCATTTCCCTGATGATTAAGGATGTTGAACATTTTTTCAGATGTTTCTCAGCCATTCAGATTTCCTCAATTGAGAATTCTTTGTTTAGCTCTGTACCCCATTTTTTAATGGGGTTATTCATTTTTCTGGAGTCTAGCTTCTTTAGCTCTTTGTAGATGTTGGATATTAGTCTCCTATCAGATTTAGGATTAGTAAAAATCCTTTCCCAATCCGTTTGTGGACTTTTTGTCTTGCTGACTGTGTCTTTTGCCTTACAGAAGCTTTGCAATTTTATCAGGTCCCATTTGTCAATTCTTGATCTGACCACACCGGCCATTGCTGTTCTGTTTAGGAATCTTTCTCCTGTGCCCATATCTTTGAGGGTTTTCCCCACTTTCTCCTCTATAAATTTCAGTGTCTCTGGTTTTGTGTGGAGGTCTTTGATCCACTTAGACTTAAGCTTTGTACAAGGAGATAAGAATGGATCAATTCCCAGTCTTCTACATGATAGCTACCAGTTTGCCAGCACCATTTGTTGAAAATGCTGTCCTTTTTCCACTGGATGGTTTTAGCTCTCTTGTCAAAGATCAAGTGACCATAGGTGTGTGGATTCATTTCTGGGTCTTCAATTCTATTCCATTGATCTATCTGTCTATTGCTGTACCAGTACCATGCAGTTTTTATCACAATTGCTCTGTAGTACAGCTTAATGTCAGGCATGGTGATTCCCCCAGAGGTTCTTTTATTGTTGAGAATGGTTTTTGCTATCCTAAGTTTTTTATTATTCCAGATGAATTTGCAAACTGCCCTTTCTATCTCAGTGAAGAATTGAGTTGGGATTTTGATGGGGATTGTGTTGAATCTGTAGATTGCTTTCAGCAGGATAGCCATTTTGATTATATTAATCCTGCCAATCCATGAGCATGGGAGATCTTTCCATCTTCTGAGATCTTCTTCAATTTCTTTTTTCAGAGACTTGAAGTTCTTCTCATACAATTCTTTCACTTTCTTAGTTAGAGTCACACCAAGGTATTTCATAGTATTTGTGACTATTGTGAAGGGTGTTGTTTTTCTAATTTCTTTCTCAGCCCTCTTATCCTTTGTGTAAAGAAAGGCCATTGATTTGTTTGAGTTAATTTTATATCCAGCTACTGCACTGAAGCTGTTTATCAGGTTTAGGAGTTCTTTGGTGGAATTTTTTGGGTCCCTCATATATACTATCATATCATCTGCAAACAGTGATATTTTAACTTCTTCCTTTCCAATTTGTATCCCCTTGATCTCCTTTTGTTGTCGAATTGCTCTGGCTAGGACTTCAAGTACTATATTGAATAGGTAGGGAGAGAGTGGGCAGCCTTGTCTAGTCCCTGATTTTAAGTGGATTACTTCCAGCTTCTCTCCATTCAGTTTGATGTTGGCTACTGGTTTGCTGTAGATTGCTTTTATTATGCTCAGGTATGGGCCTTGAATTCCTGTTCTTTCCAAGTCTTTTATCATGAAAGGGTGTTGGATTTTGTCAAATGCTTTCTCAGCATCTAACAAGATGATCATGTGGTTTTTGTCCTTGAGTTTGTTTATATAGCGGATTACGTTGACGGATTTCTGTATATTAAACCATCCCTGCATTCCTGGGATGAAGCCTACTTGGTCATGATGGATGATCATTTTGATGTGTTCTTGGATGCTGTTTGCGAGGATTTTATTGAGTATTTTTGCATCAATATTCATGAGGGAAATTGGTCTGAAGTTCTCTTTCTTTGTTGGATCTTTGTGTAGTTTAGGTATTAGAGTAATTGTGGCTTCATAGAATGAATTGGGTAGAGTACCTTCTGTCTCTATTTCGTGGAATAGTTTGAGGAGAGGTGGAATTAGGTCTTCTTTGAAGGTCTGATAGAACTCTCCACTAAACCCATCTGGTCCTGGGCTTTTTTTGGTTGGGAGATTATTGATGACTGCTTCTATTTCTTTAGGGGAAATGGGCCTTGATTAGATCGTTAATCTGATCCTGGCTTAACTTTGGTACCTGGTATCTGTCTAGGAAATTGTCCATTTCTTCCAGGTTTTCTAGCTTTGTTGAGTATAGCCTTTTGTAGTAGGATCTGATGATGTTTTGGATTTCCTCAGGTTCTGTTGTTATGTCTCCTTTTTCATTTCTGATTTTGTTAATTAAGATACTGTCCCTGTGCCCTCTAGTGAGTCTGGCTAAGGGTTTATCTGTCTTGTTGATTTTCTCAAAGAACCAGCTCCTGGTTTGGTTAATTCTTTGAATAGCTCTTTTTGTTTCTACTTGATTGATTTCTGCCCTGAGTTTGATTATTTCCTGCCTTCTACTCCTCTTGGGCGAATTTGCTTCCTTTCTTCTAGAGCTTCTAGGTGTGCTATCAAGTTACTAGTGTATGCTCTCTCTAGTTTCTTTTTGGAGGCACTCAGGGAGGAGTTTTCCTCTGAGGACTGCCTTCATTGTGTCCCATATGTTTGGGTATGTTGTGGCTTCATTTTCATTAAACTCTAGAAAGTCTTTAATTGCTTTCTTTATTTCATCCTTGACTAAGGAATCATTGAGTAGAGCGTTGTTCACTTTCCATGAGAATGTGGGCGTTCTATTATTTATGTTGTTATTGAAGATCAGCCTTAGTCCATGGTGGTCAGATAGGATGCATGGGATAATTTCAATATTTTTGTATCTGTGGAGGCCTGTTTTGTGACCAATTATATGGTCAATTTTGGAAGAGGTACCATGTGGCGCTGAGAAGAAAGTATATCCTTTTGTTTTCGGATAAAATGTTCTGTAGATATCTGTTAAATTCATATGTTTCATGACTTATGTTAGTGTCCATGTGTCTCTGTTTAGTTTCTGTTTCCAGGATCTGTCCATTGGTGAGAGTGGGGAGTTGAAGTCTCCCACTATTATTGTGTGGGGTTTTATGTGTGCTTTGAGCTTTGCTACAGTTTCTTTAATGAATGTGGCTGCCCTTGTATTTGGAGCATAGATATTCAGAATTGAAAGTTCATCTTGGTTGATTTTACCTTTGATGAGTATGAAGTGCCCCTCTTTGTCTTTTTTTATAACTTTGGGTTGAAAGTCAATTTAATCCGATATTAGAATGGCTACTCCAGCTTTTTTATTTGGGCCATTTGCTTGGAAGACTGTTTTCCAGCCTTTCACCCTAAGGTAGTATCTGTCTTTTTCCCTAAGGTGTGTTTCCTGTAAGCAACAAAATGCTGGGTCCTGTTTGAGTAGCCAGTCTATTAGTCTATGTCTTTTTATGGGAAATTGAGTCCATTGATGTTAAGAGAGATTAAAGAAAAGTAGTTGTTGCTTCCTGTTATTTTTGTTGTTAAGGTTGAGATTTTGTTCTTTTGGCTGTCTTCTTTTAGGATTGTTGAACTTTTTAGTTTTTTCTAGGGTGTAGTTTCTCTCCTTGTTTTGGTGGTTTCCCTTTATTATCCTTTGAAGGGCTGGATTCGTGGAAAGATATTGTGTGAATTTGTTTTTATCATGGAATACTTTGATTTCTCCATCTATGTTAATTGAGAGTTTTGCTGGATATAGTAACCTGGGTTGGCATTTGTGTTCTTTTAGTGTCTGAATAACATCTGTCCAGGATCTGCTGGCTTTCATAGTCTCAGGTAAGAAGTCAGGTGTAATTCTGATAGGCCTGCCTTTATATGTTACGTGACATTTTTCCCTTACTTCTTTTAATATTCTATCTTTATTTAGTACATTTGTTGTTTTGATAATTATGTGTCGAGAGGAATTTCTTTTCTGGTCCAGTGTATTTGGAGTTCTGTAGGCTTCTTTTATGTTCATGGGCATCTCTTTCTTTAGGTTTGGGAAGTTTTCTTCTATTATTTTGTTGAAAACATCTGCTGGCCCTTTAAGTTGAAAATTTCTTTTTCATCTACTCTTATTATTCGTAGGTTTGGTCTTCTCATTTTGTCCTGGATTTCCTGGGAGTTTTGAGTTAGGATCTTTATGCATTTTGCATTTTCTTTGAATGTTGTGCCCATGTTCTCTATGGAATCTTCTGCACCTGAGATTCTCTCTTCCATCTCTTGTATTCTGTTGCTGATGCTCACATCTATGGTT
>LR755238.1:55656-78350 GCA_902729485.2 Mus minutoides | reverse complement strand
AGATGGTTTTGCTCAATTCCATTACCTGTTTGGTTGTGTTTTCCTGTAGTTCTTTAAAGGATTTTTGTGTTTCCTCTTTAAGGACTTTTACCTCTTTAGCATTGTTCTCTTGCACTTCTTTAAGTGAGTTATTCATGTCCTTCTTCATATCCTCTACCAGCACCATGATATATGATTTTAAATCCGAGTCTTGTTTTTCGGGTGTGTTGGGGTATCCAGGACTGGCTGAAGTGGAAGTGCTGGGTTCTGAAGAAGGTCATGGTTTCTGTTATTAAGATTCTTACTTCTGCCTTTAGCCATCTGGTAATCTCTGGAGTTGGTTGTTATAGTTGTCTCTGATTGGATCTTGTTCCTCCTGTGATTCTGTTGGTCTCTGTCAGCAGACCTGGGAGCACAGCTCTCTTCTGAATTTCAGTAGTCAGAGTAGTCTCAGCAGGCAAGCTCTCCTTTTGCAGGGAAGGTGCAAGGAATTTTGGTGTTCAGACCTGCCTCTTAGGTAAAGTTGAAGACCCTATAAAGGGCCTGTCCTAAAAGATGTGTTGCCTCTGCAGTCTGCACACTCACCTGCACAGACTGGTCTCTGTGGGACCCTTTTTAGTCCCTGACCTGACCTGAACAGACTGGCTTCTGAGCGACCTGGTCGAAATATGGCTCTCACCTGTTCCAGCAGGGAAGGCCCTCCCCCAGGGGGAGGGAGAACTCTCCTTAGGTGGGGAGGGAACCTGGATGTCGAGAGCCCCAGGCTGCTTCTGTTGCAAAGGTGCACTGTTCAGCTGTTCACTCACTCACCCTTTGCAGTCCCTGAGCTGATCTGTGCTGACAGGGTCTGGGCGACCCTTTGAGGTCTGGGAACTGACCTGTGCAGACCTGCTCTGCAAGACCTGGTCACAATATGGCTCTCTCACCAGTTCCAGCAGGGAAGGCCCTCCCCCAGGCAGAGGGAGAACTCTCCTTAGGCGGGGAGGAAACCTGGATGTCTAGAGCCCCCAGCTGTTTCTGTTGCAAAGGTGCACTGTTCAGCTGTTCACTCACTCACCCTTTGCAGTCCGTGAGCTGATCTGCGCTGAAAGTGTCTGGGCGACCCTTTGTGGTCTGGGAACTGACCTGTGCAGACCTGCTCTGCGTGACCTGGGCCCCAAGGTTTATTTCTATATGTCATATACAACTCCTCTATTTGAGTGCCTTGTCAATTTTATTACAATGGGTTCATTAATTTATATTAATATTTATATTAATTTTATATTAATATATTATACCGATATTTATATTAATTTATATTAAGTAGTTTGTATGGAGTTAAAAAAGAAATATTTTAGTAACAAAATTTCATCTAAAGCTATTTCAGTGTACTTTAGTATTTCATGTTGCACTTTGAACATAATAATGGCTTAGTAATTCAACTGTAATTAACACTAGAACATTTACTCCTCAATGATAACAATGCATGTTTTTCTGGTGAACTTATAAACACCAGGCTTATTCAGCTGATACTGGGATGGGACAATTTTTATGTAAGATCATACTTAGAACATTGTATTTTATTAATATCTCAAATGCTTTATTAGCACTTGTCTTCTGCCTATAAAATAAGCTGTTATGTCAAAATGCAAACTTATGTGAAAGATTAATTTATCTTTTTGATTTTATGTTCATGAATGTTTTGTCTGCATGTATATATAGACACTATGAAAATGCAGTCCTTGAAGAGGACAGAAGATGGTGCACGCATACTCTCTAACTTTAATTACAGGGAGTTGTGAACCCAAACATAGATCCTGAAAACCAAACATAGGTCCTCTGCAACAGCAGCAAGTTCTCTTTACTACAGAATGATGTCTCTTGTCGCCCATTATAGAACTTTTCTGCAGCCAACAGCATACAATAAAATACCAACAATGTGAAAATGAATATCAAGTGAAGTTCATAATTTGCATAGAAGGCTGGAGTATGCTTAAGAATACCTGTCATGGCTTTGTAAGCTAAGACTGAGTAGACTACGTTTGTACCACATTAGTCATTTTCAAGAACTTCTGTTCTTCACTCTGACAGGAAGAGCTTTTGGATTTATAGAATCACTTACACTTTGTCTTTCTATGTCTGGTTTGACAGTGGAAATAAAGCTGCTGTACACATCAGTTAGTTACTAGCATCAAATAAGGTATTGACCTAAGAAGATAACAGTAGCTCATAATAAATGTTGGCCATTCATATACTTAATAATAATAAAAAATGCCTCCTATTTCTTACAGAATTCTAGAAGTACAAGGAGAGAGTACAGAAGAAGCAGAAGAAGACAACTATGAAGTTTAACTTGTTATCCATAGAAAGGGAGCAATCTAACATTGAATATTGACATGAGACTTTATCATGCCCCTTTTCAGGGTACTGTGAAAATTAAGGAACACTATGCCTGAAATGCCTGTTTTAAGGAGTCGTTGGAACAAGAAAGAAAATTATCTCAAATAATATGACTTATGAGGTCACTGAAAATGTGGACAGTGTGAGAACTCTATTAGCAAAAAAACTGAGGAATACAAAATAACACATTGTCTGGAGAGGGAATTTATACATATAAGCCACTAGATCTTAAATAAATCCCTCATTTACTAGCCCTTAGCCATTACTAGGGACACGTTCTTATTTCTTATGGATATGTCAGTGAATGTAACAGATTGAAAGATGATAGAAGATGATCAGGCATGATTGAGACAGCTGGACACATGAGAGACAGATTGTGATGTCCCATTCTTTGAGTGACATAGAATTGTATTCACTGTTAGAAGATAAATCAAATCCTAAAAACTGCAGCACTGGTATATGTCTTTTGGTTTCCTGTTCATCCATATTATTATCAGGTAAGAAAAATCATAAGACATAAATGATACAAATTGATATATATCCAATGAAATTATATCTTTTAAAATATGTATTAACTATTAGACATAAAACAAAGGGAATATTTACCAGTGATGGTATTTTATTTCAATTTATGTGACCAAACTACATTTGTGTGCAGAATCCTTTGACTATGAAGATGAAGAAGTATTTCCAGATTGAGCACAGTGATCTTACAGATCTGAGGACAGGTGTGGTGTCATACTCTGTTGGAAGCTATTCATTGTTTCTTTACATTAACATTGCTTCTTACCTCACTCCATTGAGTGCAGCTGGATTAACAAGTATTCAGTTCTCAAACGCATTGTTCACATAGTTCTTAGTCATTATCAATTAAGGAGTCTCTGATGCCATAGCAGTTTGTAGGATGTCAATAATTGGGAGTAAATATTTCAAGCCATGTAAGTGTAAAAGGTCAAATCCACTAGAATCATCACTCTGAAAATGTACATGGCCTCTCAGTAAGAACACACTTTAAAAAGCTTCCAATGTATAGACATAATGCCTTTATGAACTTTATGTCCCTGTGTTGTACATCTTATGATTTATTTTTTACCCTGTCAATACATGCTGATAACCCAATGACTTAGTAGAAAGGAGAATAGAACTGGACTAAAACCAGTCAGGAGAGAGAGAGAGAGAGAGAGAGAGAGAGAGAGAGAGAGAGAGAGAGAGAGAGAAAGATTGACAAAGAACTAGTTCATCAGAGTTCAGTTGAAGCAAAGGAGGCCCCAAATGCAAGTATACTCAGTACTTTAGCTGGGAGGTTACCATTTTTGTTTAGGGGGTAAAAAAGATAAAATGACTACCCAGGTATTGTGGTAAAGCTTTAAAAAGCTTTAAAATAAATCTTGGTCTCTCCAGGTCTTTATTGGGGAACTAGCTATGATAAAGTAATATAGACACAGTATTTACTTCCTACCTACATTTATATAAAATTAACATTTATACCATGGATGTCGGATTTTAACTTGTCCTCTGTTGGGCACAGTATATCCTAAATGATCTCGCCTTTCTATATGTATGTTCATCGTATGGAAAACTTTAAAATATTTCCTTGAATCCTGTTGTCGTGCTCTTAGGCTGACCACCTGGGAATACGTTTCAGGAGGATGTCAGTGAGATAGAGTTCAACTTCACCTATATAGTAGATGCCAGGAAAATTTGATAGACCATGGATAAAATAAACAAACAAAAAACCCCAAAAGAACAATTACAAAAAACAAAGTTACCGTATTTCTTTCTTTGAAAGTGTATATACTAAATGCTACCAATGTTTTGTATGTGTTCAGTGAACTTTATATAGAGAGTCTGTCTTAGCAGTTTTGGTGACTGCCTAGAGCAAAACATTTTAAAAGAGCATCCTGGAATGAATTTTACATCTAGATTTTAAATGCAAAAGGCTAGAAAAATGCACAACTTGATTGAAATTTGGCATAAAGAAGCAAAGCTTTCAGTCAATAGAACAAGATAAAAAACCATGCATTTAGCTTGGGCATTTTCACCCCCCACTGTCTAGACCAGAGTTAAGTCCTTTCCTGGGAGTCTGTTGAGGAAGAACTTAGAAAATAGATTAAATCTGGTCAAATTCAGATTAAACCCAAGAGGACACATGCAGAGAAAATACAAACTTTGACCCTTCACAGAACTCAGGATATATTTTAAATGGTGTTATACATTTCGCATTACTCATCTCATGATTTCAGAAGATCTGGACATGATGTATTGCTTATTAATAATACTGAACATGGTCTGAGAGTATATGAGGAACACATTTTGAACAGCATTTTTTTTCCTTCAGGTGATGACCAAATGGAGTGTTTTAGATATAGGAAGTATGAAAGTGAATGTGATCAGGGTAAATTATGTAAAACTCCCTAATAATGAATAAAAATATTTTAATGAGTAAAAAGAATTGATTCATTCAAGTTCTGTGGCTGTTACTGAATTTGATTTCTTTCTATATATATTCTGAAAAGTCTCATATTATGTTTGGTTGTATTGTCTGTCACTCTTCCTCATTTCTCATAGACCAGTATCATAATTATCATGAGTATGACACATTTTAGGAAACTGGAAATATCTCATTTTATCAATAAGAACATTCTGAGGTATTGAGTATTCCTACAGTAACAACCACGGAAAGTAATCACTGTTTTCAAAGATTTGGGGATGAGCCATTTTGCTGTTGTTTTTGTTTTTGCTTATGTGGCCTAGGTTGGCCTTATGCTTACCAATTTAAAGTATCCTCTATTTCTTCCTTTTAGTAACTAAATAATTAAAGGTGTTCTCATCCACCACAGGCTACAACCAATTTCCATTATTCATTTGACCTGAGAAATCCAGTGGCTATATTGTAAAAGTAACTGTACTAAATCACAAAATGGACTTCTGGAATCTGGCAATCAGAATTATTTTCTTATCACAAACTACAACTGGAACTCTGGGAAATTTTTTCCTTATTTTCTATTATTTGGTGCTTTACTACAGAAAATGCACATTAAAGTCCACAGAATTGATTCTAATGAACCTAATGCCAGCCAATGTGGTGATAATTCTCTCTGTAGGTGTGCCCCAAACAATGGCAATTTGGGGATTCAAGGATTTCTTGAATCATTTAGAATGTGTGTTTTTTTTATACCTTCAAGGATTTGCATGAGGTATGTCCATTTGCACCATCTGCCTCTTGAGTGTTTTCCAAACCTTTACCATCAGTCCTAAGATATTTTGTTGGAAGTTTTATAAATTTGAACCTGCCAAGTACATTCGCTGTTGTACTTCCCTCCTCTGGATCTTGCAGGTATTGATTAATTTCATTTTGTTTCTGTACACATTTATCAAAAGTAATAACACAAATGTGACAAGAACACGCGATTTTGGGTACTGTTCACTTAAAGGGAGTGATGACATAAGTGACTCACTCTATGCAGCTTTGGTGGTGTGCCCTGAAGTCCTCTTTTCTGTGCTTACTGCCTTGGCAAGTGTCTCCATGATTGTCATTCTGTACAGACACAAGAAGAGGGTTCATCACATCCATAGCACTCATGGTTCCAGTCGAAAATCCCCAGAGTCCAGAGCCACTAAGAACATCCTCACAGTGGTGTCTACTTTTCTGGCCTTTTGTACTCTCACCTCCATCTTAAGAGGCTGCATAGCTCTTTTTCATAATCACAGTTGGTGGCTAATGAATATCAATCACTTCACTTCTCTGTGTTTTCCTACTTTTGCACCCTTTGTTCTTATGAGTCATTACTCCATTGTATGTAGATTCAATTTGGTCTGGTTAAGGAAAAAAAATTTCTCTTAATTTTCTTATTGTCCAGTTGTATACTCACTCTTTACTCTAATAGGTCAGTAAAGAACATTAAGGGAGGTGTGACTTGTCTTTCTAATATTACTCAAGCGTGATCAAAGGGTCTTCAATTGTACCACCTGCCTCTTCAGACCGTGACCATCAGTACCACAAAACATTTTTAGAAGCACCATAAAGATAAACCTGCCAAGATCAGTAACGATCCATTTCCCTCTTCTCAGTCTTGCACATGAGAATCAATTTAATTTCCTTTGTGTACAGATTTATCAAAAGGAATACCATAAAATGTGACAAGAACATGTGCTTGTGGATAGATAGGTTGTTTTATAGATGCCATTACCTGAGTTGACTCATTCTATATTTTATTTTTCTCATTGTACTCTTCAACTTACAGATACCACAGTTTTTCAGTTTTACATTTTTATAGTGTAGATGATTTGCAAAACAGTTAGTAAATCAAGTGTCCATTAAATTTCTCTTCTTGTGACTTTCATCTTATGAAATATTCTTGACTGCCTTACTGCTGCACAGACATCTGGTGGATATTACATTCTAACCACAAGGCCTATGGAAAACAAGGATAGCCATAAACTTGTGATTCATGTGGCCCTTATCCCATGACAGCTATTCTAGCCTAGAACAGGCTTCTGTAAAAAAAAAAAAAAAAAAAAAAAAAAAAAAAAAAAAAAAAAAAAAAAAAAAAAAAAAAAAAAAAAAAAAAAAAAAAAAAAAAAAAAAAAAAAAAAAAAAAAAAAAAAAAAAAAAAAAAAAAAAAAAAAAAAAAACCTATAAAGCATAAAGCCACAAAATATGATAATATAAAACTAAACTATGCTATTGAAGTTACACACAATACAAGCTAGCAGGAAAACAAAACATCCCCAAAAGAAGGTACTGGAATCAAAGAGCCACATTTCCACATTCAGGAATTTCATAAAAGTATTAAACTAAAGTTATACTGTATATGCTGAGGAACTCCAGCAGACTATGGAGGTCCTATGATTTTTGATTACCAGAAAATTGTTAAAGTGATAATCCTCAGGGCCTTTACTTGTAGTTTCTCTAGAAGCAATACTATCTCATTTTTCTTAACCTTGTAGCAACAGTCCTCCACAAAGTGTATAAAGATGGTATCATTCCTAGCCACTGACAGTAAAATGTGAATTCATGTTTTTCGTCTTGTATTAAAACTGTTGAAAACATGAATGATTTTTGATGTTTTCTTGGGTTTTTTTACTATGTTTACCTTCTTTGCCCCATTATTAAACATAGACTTTTTTCATACAATATAATCTGAATATAACTTCCTCTCCCTCTACTTCTTCCAGTTTCCCATGACCTCTTCTCCCATCTTGATCTAGTTCCTTTCTATCTCTCATCAGAAAAGAACAGGCTTCAACTTCAAAAAACTACAAAGCATAAAACCACAAAATATGATAATATAAAACTAAACTATGCTATTGACACACAGACAAGCTAGCAGAAAAACAAAACATCCCCAAAAGAAGGTCCTAGAATCAAAGAGCCACATTTCCACATTCAGGAATTTCATAAAAGTATTAAACTAAAGTTATAATGTATATGCTGAGGAACTCCAGCAGATTATGGAGGCCCTATGAGTTCAGTTGATTCAGTCTCAGTAGGTTCATATGAGCTTTTTATTGTGGCCATTGTCTCCTAATATCCTTTGCCTGCCCATCTTCCCCTCTCCCCCTATTCTTTCATACACTTCTGCTGGAATTCCTGAACTTTGAGAAGAGAGTTTTGAAGTAGACAAAACTTAGGTCCTAATCCCTCTCTCTCTCTCTCTCTCTCTCTCTCTCTCTCATGTGTGTTTATGTGTGTATGTGTGTGTATGTGTACAGTTTATGTGTTTATGTGTGTTTGTGTACAGTTTATGTGTGTATGTGTGTTTGTGTACAGTTTATGTATGTATGTGTGTTTGTGTACAGTTTATGTGTGTATGTGTGTTTGTGTACAGTTTATGTGTGTATGTGTGTGTGTATGTGTGTTTGTGTACAATTTGTGTTTGTATTTCTCTGGATTTGCTACCTACACCAAGATGAAGCCTCTCTGATCATGACTGAATAAGGAACTACTCTATGATTATAATAGATTATCATTAGCTGTCACTATTTGTTCTTTTATATCAGTAATATTTGAATTTAACTTAGGTCCCTGGGTTATGCAGATCCTGGATTTAGGTTCTCCAAACAATATCAGGTATGGATTCCAAATCATAGTGTTAGAATTCAAATCAGATATTGACTGCTTATAAAGTTTGTGTCACCATTGCCCTAGTATATTTTGCAGATATATAGATTATATAGAATGCCTTTGCAGTTAGTGGATTGGTTTTCTTCCCAAAGTTCTGAAACAGCAAAGATTTCCCTTCATGCACTCGAATGAGCTGGCCTCTGTTCTCCTTGGTCTGATGAGTCCTTAGGGATATGATGGGATGAACTGAGATCTGAAATGTGAAGCTAACAATGTATTAATTGAAGATAGAAATAAAAGTAGGGAAGATGGCTCAGTCAAAATAATGCTTATCATACAAGCATAAGCATAAGAATTGCACCCCCAGAATCTGCATGAAAATTCCTGGCATGGGATTTGCAATTGTATCCCAGTACTAGACCGGTAAATACAAGAGGATCTTAGTGTTCTCTGGGCAATGAGTCTAGTCAACTTGGTGAGTTCCAGGACAAATCAGTGACCCCATCTCACAAATCAAGAATCATACCTGAGGTTGGCCTCTAACCTCTACCTGTTTATATACATACACACATCAAAAAATGGAAGTAATTCAATAATAAGTTGGTTGTTTCCATCCACAATAATTCTGCAACTGTTTCACTAGTAAGCATAACTTTTCAAGAATCACCACCTCTCACTGAGGGACTATGAGCAGTTAATTTGAAGGGAACCCTATCAAAGATTTTTAAATTTTAAATTAAAAATAAATTCAGGTTATAGTTTTTCACTGGGTTGGGGTGTGTGTTGCAGGGTGATAGATTAAATATAAAGCCCTTCCTTGCCATGTGACTGATGAGTGCCCAAGTACTGGTGATAGTTTGTACTATTATAAGGATAATAGATAAATACAGTTGTAAATATAACTCTGTTTATGACGATAGTCCTAACTTAAGATTGTTTGTGTTGATGCTTGCAGCCAACCATTGTACTGAGCACATGGACCCCAATGGAGGAGTTTAGAGAAAGACTGAAGGATCTGAAGGGTCCTTAACTGGTATCAATGGGAGTGGAGGTCCTTGGTCCTGTCAAGGCTTGATGCTCCAGTGTAGAGGAATGCTAAGGCAGTGAAGTGGGTGTGGGTACGTGGGTAGGGGAGCACCCTCATAGAATCTGGGTAATGGGGGATGGCATCCCCCCCCTGTATATCTATGAATATTTCCAACCATCAATATATTCACCCATCCTCATACTATCTCCTTTCCTGAATCCATGCCCATCATTTAGGTTGCTCCATATTTGCAATCAGCTTTGTATGTATTTCCAGTCCAGATACTTGATACCTGGTTAGACTAGTATTCATCCAGTTGTACAGACTCACTGATATTAGGCCTGAAGTGGTGAAGTGGTTTATTAATATGACAATTGTTAACTGCTATGTTGTCCCTATGGAATTTAATTTATTTTTATTTTATGTGCAGTGGTATTTAGCCTACATGTATATATGTATAAAGGTTGTGGGTTCCCTGAAACTTGAGACATAGACAGGTATGAATTGCCATGTGGGTGCTGCTTCTGTGAAGGCTCAATGCCCCAATGTGGGGGAATGCCAGGACAGGGAAGCAGGAGTGGGTGAGTTAGTGATCAGGGGGAGGGAGGAAGGGATAGGGAGGTTTTCAGAGGGGAAATGAGGAGAGGGGATAACCTTTGAAGTGTAAATAAAGAAAATATCTAATAATAAAAAATTGATAAAAGGCAAAAAAAGAAAAAAGAAAGATTTTTTAAAAACCATACCTCCATATCCTGCGATTTCTTTGGTTCTTTTTTGTGTGCTTTGTTTTGTTTTGTTTTGACTTATTGTCTTCAGGAAAGCTTCTTTGTAGGTCAAGATGACATTGAAAATTCCTGGTAAAATAGAGTGACTGAATTTGTCATCATGCTCAAAATCACAGGTGTACTTATTCTCCACCCTTTCATCCTTCTTCTCCTTCTCCTGCTCCTGCTCCTCCTCCTCCTCCACTCTTCCTCCTAATCTCTCTCTCTCTCTCTCTCTCTCTCTCTCTCTCTCTCTATCTCTCATTTCCTTGCTTGCTTGCTATTTCAACTGGCTGTATGGTATCCTAGTCTCCTCATGAACTCACTATGTTGTTCAGAGTAATTATGTACTTTATACATACGTCTTTAAACTCCTCGTGTGGAGGTCCTAGAGCTTCACAATTTCAAGCATCCATTTTGGGTTTTTTTTTTCTGTCTCTGTTTTCTTTTGAGATATTTTTTTGCCCATGTATGCCTAGCTATAATAGTTGTACCTGTTAGAAAGCCCAAAGGACCACCCAGAAGTTAACTTCATTGCAATCACACTAGGGTCTTTAATTACAGCTTGGGTCATATTGCAGCCCTGCACTATCATCCAGACAAGGTTTTATAGGAAATGGTAAGCAAGCAGAAAAGTTATTTGACTGGCACACATCTGTTTGGGAGTCATTGTGGTATTTTATTGCTCTTTAACATAATTGACTGGTGCTGGGAGTAAGTAATAAACTTACCTTTTACTTTTATCCTGATTGGTGCTTGTTAGTAAGTGAAGTGTGAGCAGAAAGCTTGTGACCTGGAAGTACAGACTTCTTTGGGAGTAGCCTCTAAACTGGTGGTAGTTTCCTGCTTGTTAGTTTACTTGAGTTCAACCATAGGTCAGGTTCTCTAAAGTGGATTCAGATTCCAAGATCTGGTCTCTCATAATGGTCCTACTATTTGGATCACAGGCTGGGCTTGTTATAAGACCCCTGGTGTTAGATGGAAATTGCCAAGTTTTAGAGAGCTTGTTACAATTTTGTGGTTTTGTAGGTGGGGAGGTTGCTAGCTGCTGGCCATGGGCTGGGTAGGCAACCTGGGTACCATATGCAGACTGAGCTTCATAAGACACCTGCATTTTGGAGACTGTAGCAGTGGTGAAATCATAAGTACTAGTACCATACACTTGAACTAGCTGGATGTTTGCCTGGGGGACAGTTGGAGTGGTATAACTAGTGGAAGACTATCCATAAGAACAACCCTGAGACTCCACCACATACAAGTCAAAATGGCTAAGATCAAAAACTCAGGGGACAACAGATACTGGTGAAGATGTGGAGGAAGAGACACATTCCTCCAATGCTCATGGGATTGCAAGCTGGTACAACCACTGTGGAAATCAGTTTGGTGGTTCCTCAGAAAATTGGACATAGTACTACAGGAAGATCCAGCATAACCGATCCTGGGCCTATACCCAGAAGTTGCTCCAACATGTAATAAGGACACATGTTTCACTATGTTAATAATAGCCTCATTTATAATAGCCAGGAGTTGGAAAAACCCAGATGTCCCTCAACAGAGGAATGGATACAGAAAATACGGTACATATATACAATGGAGTATTGCATAGCTATTAAAAACAATGGGCTTGTGAAATTCTTATACAAATGGATGGATATGGTGGATATCATCCTTAGTGAGGTAACCCAATCACAAAAGAACACACATGATTTGCACTCACTGACAAGTAGATTTTATCCCAGAAGCTCGGAATAACCAAAATAAAATTCATGGACCACATGAAACTGAAGAAGAAAAAGACCAAAGTGTAGATATTTCAGTTCTTCTTTGAAAGGGAACAAAATACCCATGGAAGGAGTTACAGAGACAAAGTGTGAAGCAGAGATGGAGGGAATGAACATCCAGAGACTGTCCCACTTGGGGAGCCATCACATAAACACTCTCCAAAACCAGACCCTATCATGAATGACAACAAGAGGCTGCTGACAGGAGCCTGATGTAGCTGTCTCCTGAGAGGCTCTGCCAGTAACTGACAAATACAAAAGTGGATCCTCACAGCCATCCACTGTGCTGAGTACAGGTTCCCCAATAGAGGAGCTAGAGAAAGCACTGAAGAAGCTGAAGGGGTTTGCAGCCCCATAAGAAGAACAACAATATGAACCAACTAGTAACCCCAAAACTCCCAGCCATTAAACCACCAACCAATGAGTACACGTGAAGAGACCCATGGCTCCAGAGGCAAATGTAGCAGAAGATGGACTAGTTAGTCATCAATGGGAGGAGAGGCCCTTGGTCCTGTCAAGGTTATATGTCCCAGTATAGCGGACTGCCACAGCCAGGAAGCAGGAGTGGGTAAGTTGGTGAGCAGGGGAGAGGGGAAGAATAAGAGATTTTCTGAGGGGAAACTAAGAAAAAGGATAACATTTGAAATGAAATAAATAAAATATCTAAATAAAAAAAGAAGTTATATGTGCAATCTGCCCATCGATGGCAGTTGTCTGAGTCTGGGTATAGCTGATATCAGTATACTGTTCATATGTTCCCTAGCTTTGTTGCCCATATGCCTGGGTTGTTTTTGTATATCCTTGAGTTGACTAGGCTGCATCTTGGCTATAGATACTTTCATCTGTGGACACAATTTTCTCTCTTTCCTCCTTTTTCTCCCAACATTCTTCTCCCTTTCAGATTCCACCATGTTTGTGAAATTTTAAATCTAGGGGAAATACATGTTCTTCAATTTTGTGACACATAGATTGAGAAACACTGCTTTTCAGGAAGCCTGGTGTTGCAGATCAAGCCAGGAGTAATTTGTAGTGTTCCTTAAAGGCCCATTAATACTAAATGCTTTAAGATTTCTAAGTGGACATAAAATCAATGTACTCTTTAAACTATTTGATCTATAGCCATAAATAAGTGTGACACTACCCACTCATCAGAGTAATTTCTTTGTTCTGTGAATGTGTTTATGAAACTAGCAAACTGTAGAGAATGAATGACTCTGCCATGCCCAGTCACAAGTGATATATATTTATATATAATTTCCTTCACAAAAGGTTCAGGTAAGATAGTGGAAAATAGAAGGGAAAAATTCAAAGAGCTAGATGTGAGAGATGAATAAAAAAATATTTACTGGTGATGATAAGACTACTACATTCAGGAACTCACAACATATGTTGTTGCCTGCATCATACACACACACACACACACACACACACACACACACACACAATACTATGAAAATCTACATTCTACCATTCTAGGGCTTCAGGAGACCCTAGCAATAACTGAGAATCTATTATCAGTTCATGACATCTGGGTATGTGAAAGACGTCTTACATAATAAACTTAGTAGCTAAGTTAGGCACAATGGGAAACCATACACACGTCTGAGTATATGAATAGTAGAAATTGATTGATTCTTTATTTAAAAAATAGAGTTTGTTAACTTTGGAGATTTTGGAAATGTGAAGTTAGACCAAAAGGACTTAGAAAGACAAGACAAAGGGTGAACATCAATAAAGTACATTGTATGCTTATATGATACCCTCAAAGAAGCAAAGAAATTTTCTGTATTAAAAAAAATAATCCAATAGCTTTTCTCCCTTATATTCCAGCATTTTTTCCAGAGGCCAGAGATGACCCAGGGACCCTAGCTTCCCCAAAACTCAACTTTACTCTTTATCATAAACTCATTTTGCCTGTCCACATTTTTGGTGGCCCAAAATGTTCTTGGAACACCAGAGGCCACATGGGTAATTGGGAGCCCAGAGGCAACACAAAATGCCAGTAGATCACTCATACTGCAAAATCTATAGCAAAGACCTTCTATTGAAGACCCTCTACTCATCAAAACACAGGCCATTCAGGCCAAACACTAGAGAGGAAACAGAAACCACCTGATGGAACATCAAAAATTCATCTATCCACCAATGATATACTTAAAAATTAGTACATACACCTATAATAACACCAAACTCAAATTATTAGGAGGCATCTTACGAACACAATAAAAACATCCAAGGCAATATGGCACCACCATCTCCCATTTGCTCTACTACAGACCCTCATGAGTATTCCAACATACTTGAAACACAAGAAAATTATTTTAAATTCAATCCTAAGAAGATGATAGTTCCCTTTAAATAGGAATAAATCTCTTAAGAAAATGCAGGAATATACAATCTGGGGACAGAGAAAAATAAAACTGTTCAAGACATGAAAATGGAAATAGAAGAAATAAGTAAAGCAAACACTGAGAGTATACTGTAGGTAGAAATTCTAGGATAGAAAATGGGAACTACAGAACTAAGCATCACCAAGAATATATAAGAGATCAAAGACAGAAACATAAGCATCAAAGACAAAATAAAAGTAACTGAAATATTATTCAAAGATGTTAAGTGTTAAAAGTCCCTTATATAAAACATCCAGGATATCCAAGAATACTATAAAAATACCAAACCTATGAATAATAAGAATACAGGAAGAATATGGTTTCCAGTGCAAAAGACCAGAAAATATTTTCAATAAAATATAAATGAAAAATTTCCTGACCAAAAAATAGATGCATATAAAGATGCAAGAAGCTTCCAGAAAACAAAATAAATTGGACTGCAAAAAAAAAAAATCTGCCACATAATAATCAAATGTACAGTACAAAAAAAAGAATATTAAGTCTTCAAGGGAAATAAGACAGTAATATTTAAGGTAGACCTATTAAAATTATCCCTGACATTATCTTGAATTTTATAACTCAGTCTCAGGAAGGATTACATCGTATATACTCACCTGCCCATGGATATCAGCAAAAAAAATACAGGATAAACATGCTACAGTCCACATATTCATGAAACCTGAGTGAACTTGTATCTCATTGAGAATGGGAAATAAAATGAACCTCAGAGTTTGACAGAGAGGGAGAGAACTGGGAGAGAATGTGTGTTAGGAAGGGAACAGTGCAAATCAAGTGTAGGGAGGACTGGAAACTGAGAAAAGCAGAATTGGGAGAGAGAACTGGAATTGTTTGTGGGAGACCTCATCTCAGGGATAATATAGAAACCTAGGAGAATGGATATTCCCAGGAATATATGAGGGTGATCCCACCAAAGAGCAGTAATGGATAGGGGACTTGAACAATTACTTCTTGTAATTAGACAAGACTTGCAGACAGGAGCTTATCATAACTGTCTACTGGAATGCTTCCCCATTAGCTGACAGAAACACATGTAGACACAAACCCACAGCAAACAATTTGATTGACCATGCAGAATCTTTTTGAAGATAGGAAGGAAGAATTTAAGGACCTAGAGGGGTCATGTACACTACAAGAAAAAACTTATCAAATCAAATATCCTGAGCCCATATGGGATCACAGAGACTGAAGCACATACAAGAGAGCATCAATGTATGGAAGAAGGCCTTTGACACATATGTAACTGATGTACAGCTTGGTTTTCATGTATGATCCTAAGAGGTGGATCAGGGTCTATCTCTGACAATGTTGCCTGACTTTGGATTCATTTTCTCTAGTTGGGCTGCATTGTCTAACCTCAATAGAAGAAAATAAGAGTAGTCCTATTGCAACTTGATAACAAAAGGGGATTAATATCAATGAGCAGGTCCTGTCCTTTGGAAAGAAAGGGAGGTAAGTGGAAGGAGAGAAGGTGAGAGCCACAAAGATAATGTATTTAAGGGTAAGTCTAAGAAAGCAAGTAAAATATCTGTAAGTAAATAATTTTAAGTCCCAGTTGGGGCCAGCCCCACCATCTTCTGCCTGAACTCACCTGAGGGCACCAAGAACAGCCAAAGGACTCTCCATGCCACAAGACCCCTAGCACACTTGGGACCTTGGGATCACTGGTGAGTGGAACATAATACCAGCTCCAAAGAATCTCCAAATATCTTGTTCCAGCAGGATTAGGTACAAAGGAACCCACCTGATTAGAAGCTGAGAGCCCTTCCAGTAAGGGCCAGCCCTGCCATCTTCCACCTGAAACTGCTGGAGGCCTCCAAGAGCCCTAGAGGACTCTCAACGCAGCAGGACCCCTAGCACACCCAGGATCTCATGATCACCTGAGGGCATGTGGGTGGCAGAAGCAACAGAGCTTCTTGGACAGGGTTCTTTCTGGCCTTCATCCTCAGCCAGGAGGCAGAGCTGAGATCCAGATCCCTGGGCACCTTACTTGCCAGAGGAGCATAGGCCTACAGGGAGGGTTCAGACCCCAGGACTCAGGAGGTGGATCAGAGCTCCATACTTCTGGACACCTGCCCTGCAAGAGGAGAACTTACCTACAGAGAATGCTCTGACCACTAGGACTCAGGTGAGAGTTGGACTCCCAGGAATGTTGACAGAGGCTAACAGAATCACAGGAGGGACAAGCTCCAGCCAGAGACAGCTTGAACATTAACAACAGAGATTACCAGATGGCAAAAGGCAAATGTAAGAATCTTACTAACAGAAACCAAGAACACTGGGTATCACCAGAACACAGTACACCCAACACAACGAGTTCTGGATAACCAAACACACCAGAAAAGCAAGACTCAGGTTTAAAATCATATCTCATGATGGTGGTAGATTTTAAGTCAATTAAAGAAATACAGGAGAACACTACTAGACAGATAGAAGCCCTTAAAGAGGAAATACAAAAAAATCGCTCAAGGAATTACAGGTGAACACTGCTAAAGAGGTGTAGTTCCTTAAAGAACTACAAACAACACTGTTAAACAGGTAGAAGTCCTTAAAAAAACAAACACAAGAATCCCTTAAAGAATTACAGGAAAACACAACCAAACAGGTGATAGAATTGAACAAAATCACCCAAGATCTAAAAATGAAAGTAGAAACAATGAAGAAAACCCAAGGGGAGACAACTCTGGAGTTAGAAACCCTAGGAAAGAAATCAGGAACTATAGATGCATGCATCAGCAACAGAATACAAGAGATGGAAGAGAGAATCTCAGGAGCAGAAGATTCAATTGGGATCATGGACACAATTAAAGAAAATGCAAAATGCAAAAAGATCCTAACTCAAAACATCCAGGAAATCCAGGACACAAAGAGATGACCAAACCTAAGAAAATATCTTCACCAAAATTACAGAAGAAAACTTCCCATACCTAAAGAAAGAGATGCCATTGAACATACAAGAAGCCTATAGAACTCCAAATAGACTGCACCAGAAAAGAAATTTCTCCCAACACATAATAATTAGAACAACAAATGCACTAAAGACAGAATATTAAAAGCAGTAAGAGAAAAAGGTCAAGTAATATATAAAACAGGCCTATTCGAATTATTCCAGAATTCTCACCAGAGACTATGAAAGCCAGAAGATCCTAGAAAGATGTTATACAGACCCCAAGAAAACACAAATGCCAGCCCATGCTATTATACCCAACAAAACTCTCAATTACCATAGATAGAGAAACCAAAGTATTCCATGACAAAACCAAATTCACACAATATGTTTCCACAAATCCAGCCCTTCAAAGAATAATTGAGGGAAAACACCAACACAAAGATGGAAACTACACCATAGAAAAAATGAAAGTAATCCTTCAACAAACCTAAAAGAAGACAGCCACAAGAACAGAATCCCAAATTTATAAAAAAAAAAAAAAAAAGAAAGAAAGAAAGAAAGAAAGAAAGAAAGAAAGAAAAAGAAAAAAAAAGAAAAAAGAAGAAGCAACAATTACTTTTCTTTAATCTCTCTTAACATCAATGCACTCAATTCCACAATAAAAATACGTAAACTAATAGACTGGCTACACAAATAGGACCCAACATTTAGCTGCTAGCAAGAAACCCACCTCAGGGACAAATACAGACACTACCTCAGAGTAAAAGGCTGGACAACAATTTTCTAAGAAAATGGTCTGAAGAAACAAGATGGAGTAGCCATTCTAATATCGAATAAAATTGACTTCCAACCCGAAGTTATCAGAAAAGACAAGGAGGGGTACTTCATTTTCATCCAAGGTAAAATCAACCAACACCACCTCTCAATTCTGAATATATCTGCTCCAAATTTAAGGGCAGCAGCATTCATTAAAGAAACGTTAGTTAACCCAAAGCACACATTTCACTACACAATGATAGTGGGAGACTTCAATACCCCACACTCATCAGTGGACAGATCCTGGAAACAGAAACTAAAGAGAGACACATGGACACTAACAGAAGCTCTGTAACAAATGGATTTAACAGATATCCACAGAACATTTTATCCTAAAACAAAAGGATATACCTTCTTCTCAGCACCTCATGGTACCTCCTCCAAAGTTGACCATATAATTGGTCACAAAACAGGCCTCAACAGATACAAAAAATATTGAAATTATCCCATTCATCCTATCAGATCACTACCGACTAAGGCTGATCTTCAATAACAACATAAATAATAGAGAGCCAACATTTACATGGAAACTGAACAACACTCTACTCAATGATACCTCGGTCAAGGAAGAAATAAAAAAAATTAAAGACTTTTTAGATTTTAATGAAAATGAAGCCACAACATACCCAAAATTATGGGACACAATGAAGGCAGTCCTAAGAGGAAAACTCATTGCCCTGCATGCCTCCAAAAAGAAACTAGAGAGAGCATACTCTAGCAGCATGATAGTACACCTAGAAGCTCTAGAACGAAAGGAAGCAAATTCACCCAAGAGGAGTAGATGGCAGGAAATAATCAAACTCAGGACTGAAATCAACCAAGTTGAAACAAAAAGAACTATTCAAAGAATTAACGAAACCAGGAGCTGCTTCTTTGAGAAAATCAACAAGGTAGATAAACCCTTAGCCAGAATAACTAGAGGGCACAGGGACAGTATCCTAATTAACAAAATTAGAAGTGAAAAAGGAGACATAATGACAGAACCTGGGGAAATCCAAAACATCATCAGATCCTACTACAAAAGGGTATACTCAACAAAACAGGAAAACCTGGATGAAATGGACAACTTCATAGACAGATGCCAGGTACCAAAGTTAAATCAGGATCAGATTAATGATCTTAACAGTCCCATTTCCCCTAAAGAACTGGAAGCAGTCATTAACAGTATCCCATCCAAAAGAAGTCCAGGACCAAATGGATTTAATGCAGAGTTCCATCAGACCTTCAGGAAGACCTAATTCCAACTATCCTCAAACTCTTCCACAAAATAGAAACAGAAGGTACAATACCCAGTTCATTCTATGAAGCCACAATTACTCTGATACCTAAGCCACACAAAGATCCAACAAAGAAAGAGAACTTCAGACCAACTTCCCTTATGAATATCGATGAAAAAATACTCAATAAAATTCTTGCAAATAGAATCCAAGAACACATCAAAATGATCATCCATAGTGACCAAGTAGGCTTCATCCCAGGGTTGCAGGGATGGTTTAATACATGGAAATCTATCAACATAATCCTATATATAAACAAAATCAAAGACAAAAACCACATGATCATTCTCATTAGATTCTGAGAAATAATTTGATAAAATTCAACACCCATTAATGATAAAAGTCTTGGAAAGATCAGGAATTCAAGGCCCATACCTAAACATAACAAAAGGAATATACTGCAAACCAGTAGCCAACATCAAAATAAATGCAGAGAAGCTGGAAGCAATCTCACTAAAATCAGGGACTAGACAAGGCTGCCCACTTTCTCCCTACCTATTCAGTATAGTACTTGAAGTCCTAGCCAGAGCAATTCGACAACAAAAGGAGATGAAGTGGATACAAATTGGAAAGGAAGGAGTCAAAGTATCACTATTTGCAGAATATATGATAGTATATTAAAGTGACCCTAAAAATTCCACCAGGAAACTCCTAAACCTCATAAACAGCTTGGAGAAGTAGCTGGATATAAAATTAACTAAAACAAATCAGTGGCCTTTCTCTAGTAAAAGGATAAACTGGATGAGAAAGAAATTAGGAAGACAATACCCTTCACAATAGTCACAAATAATGTAAAATATCTTGATGTGACTCTAACTGAGGAACTGATAAGGACTTCAAGTATCTAAAGAAATAAATTGTAGAAGATTTCAGAAGATGAAAGGATCTCCCATGCTCATGGATTGACAGGATTAATATAGTCAAAATGGCTATCCTCCTGAAAGCAATCTACAGATTCAATGCAATCCCCATCAAAATTCCAACTCAGTTCTTCACAGAATTAGAAAGGGCAATTTGCAAATTCATCTGGAATAACAAAACACCTAGGATAGCAAAATCTAGTCTCAACAATAAAAGAACCTCGGGAAGAATCACTATGTCTGAATTCATGCTGTACTACAGAGCAATTGTGATAAAAACTGCATGGTCCTGGTACAGGGACAGACAGGTAGATCAATGGAATTTAATTGAAAACACAGCAATGAACCCACAGACCTATGGTCATTTGATCATTGACAAGGGAGCTAAAACCAGCCAGTTGAAAAATGAGAACATTTCATGAAGGACATGGGGAAAGTTCCCAAGGAGCTGAAGGTGTCTGCAACCCTGTAGGTGGAACAACAATATGGACTAACCAGTACCCCCAGAGATTGTGTCTCTAGCTGCATATGTAGCAGAAGATGGCACAGTCCTCCATCATTGGGAATAGAGGCCTCTTGGTCTTTCAAACTCTTTATGCCCCAGTACAGGGGGAATGCCAGGGCCAAGAAGTGGGAGTGGGTGGGTAGGGGATAAGGGCAGGGGGAGGTTATAGTGGACTTTCAAGATAGCATTTGAAATGTACATGAAGAAAATACATAACAAAAAAATTGAAAAAAAAGAAAAGTATTCAAGGGTGGGTTATATGAATATCTTTCTTGAATGGGAAGTAGAAGAAATATCTCCAATGAATAAGTAGATGGTTCTAAATAGAAGTGTGGAGATAGAAAAAGAGTGGATCAAATTTGGGTGGATATAGGGAGAGGGTGCTGGGAGAGACAATTGGATCATGGGGCATAACTGAAATGAGATAATAGTATGATACAATGCACATCCCCAGGGAACTAAGAGGGTGCTGTAGCTAAAAATTCTAGCAATAGGATATATGGTATCTGAAACAGCTATCTCCTGTAACCAGGCAAGCCTTCCTATTGAGGGATTAGGACACTAAACCAGCCATGAAATGTTTCATCTACTTTTTTTCTGCTTGCTATATGTGTTGAGTACAGATGGTCCAGAAACTTTGGAAGTTACTAACCAATGACTTATCCATCTTTTGTACATTATCCTGAGAGGCATCCCACAGCTTCCCTGTGGTAAAGGACCCAGAGGCTGGATTAGCCAGGAACCTAGGATACAACCAAACACAAATGGACAAAACACCAATGAAATGATTCCTAATGATATTCTTCTTTTCTCATTGACTGGTACCTAGCCAAATATTCATCACAAAAGCTTCAACAGGAAACTGATTAAAGCAGATTGAAACACACAGAACCAATAATTAGGCAGACCTTGGGGAAAAAAAAAACCATTGAGGGGAAGGAAATAATGTAGGCTCAAGAGGAATCAAAGATACCATAAGAAACCCACCTTCTTGGGTTTATAGAATCTCACAGAGAATGAATCACCAACCAGAGAGCCTGCACTAGATTGACCTAGACAGTATGCCCATATGTTTCAATTCTGTAACTTGGTCTTATTGTGAGAGTTGGAGCATGGGAGGCCTTTGACAATGTTGCCCACTTCCTCTTATTGCGTTGTCTCCATGAGCCTTAATAGGACAGGAGATGACTAGATCTCTGGAAACTTGATATGACATGACTGAATAATACTCATGGACAAATGTCCCTTCTGAAACAGAAACAGAAGAGTTGATGTAGGGGAAGAAGAGATAAGAGTGATGTACTAGCATGAGATTACAAAGCAGATTGTATCTGGGATGTAGATAGATAAATAGATAGACAGGTAGGTAGATAGATAGACAGATAAGTAGGTAGATTAGATTAATAGATAGATAGATAGATAGATAGATAGATAGATAGATAGATAGATAGATAGATAGATAGATAGATAGATAAACAGACAAATGACAAAGAGGTAGGTAATGTCAATAATCATGATCTATCCTTAAGCCTTTCAAGGAAACCACGTGCATCTGTGTTCTACAATTCTTTTTTACAATCCTTTTTTAAAAAAATACTTTTAGACACCACTCCGCTCCAGCGCAGGGCACAAGGCCTGGGGGCCGTGCACCCACCCAGGTTTCCAGCTCTCCCAGCGATCCGGACCACTGCGATCTCCGGACCACTGGTAAGAGGAACACACATCTGTTCCAGTCCAAACTTGTGGGACTTGAATCTGCAGCGGGAGATAGGCGGAGGGAGGAGAGCGGACCCCTTCCCTTCCAGCCCACACCGCTCCGCTCCAGCGCAGGGCGCAAGGCCTGGGGGCCGTGCACCCACCCAGGTTTCCAGCTCTCCCAGCGATCTCCGGACCACCGTCCAAACTCGTGGGACTTGAGTCTGCAGCGGGAGATAGACAGGC
>LR755238.1:23927-52163 GCA_902729485.2 Mus minutoides | reverse complement strand
GTTGGCCATCATTGGGAGGAGAGGCCCCTTGGTCATACAGACTCTATATGCCCCAGTACAGGGGAATGCCAGGGCCATTACGTGGGAGGGGGTGGGTAGGGGAGCAGGGCGGGGACGCGGGAGGGTAAGGGAAAATTTCTGGATAACATGTGAAATGTAAATGAAGAAAATATCTAATAAAGAGAGGAAAGAAAAAAAATTATTTAAAAAAATACTTTTATAGCTGTCCATATAATTTAGTTCATAAAGATGGAATGGACTACATACAGTTCCTAAAGAATTAATTATAATTGCATGGTAGAATGAACATACTTGTTGGAAAACATATCCTAAAGAAAGGGAAACAAAGACCATTCACTGTGTCTCAGTCATCCCTCACTTTCAATTCATTTATTCTTCAGTTTAAACAAAACCCTGAGGTGCCTAGGCATTGGAAAGGCTCTCAGTTGCTCATGCTCATCAGAGCCATGAAGCAAATTCCTGTTCTTATCATTAGCTTTTTGTGCTGTCTGCCTCACTCCATGTTACCCTACCCAGTGGGCTCAGAATTATGGTTTCTTCCTAATTGTTCCCAATTGCTTCATTGCATTTGCAGCTGACATTGGATCATGCTTGTACTACCTGTAATTAATAGAAAGTTACTTAAAATTTTCTCATCTCATACAGATAGTACAGTTGTCCTAGTTTTGTTTTGAAAAGCACTCTTGTCAGAAAATAACATGGGATCAGAACTTCTGGATGGAGCAAGACAGAAAATTAGAATGAGTACGGAGCACCACAGATGGAGTATTACAGAAGAGTGATCTTTGAATTACCATTTATCTTCCCTGAATTCTGATCCTGTGTTTTCACATTTGGCTTATTTCATGGATGTAAATTTTTCCTTTTTTACAAGATATATTTGGAAAACAAGTCTTTTTTTTAGATCTATTAATATAATTATTTCATGTTATTTCATGTGTGTACAGTGTCACTGTCTTTAGACATACCAGAAGAGGGCATCAGATCCTCACCATGTGGTTGCTGGGATTTGAACTCAGGACCTCTGGAAGAACAGTCAGTGCTCTTAACCTGTGAGCCATCTCTCCAGCAGAGCTAACAAGTCTTTCAGGAAACAGGATCAAACTCTGAGGAGTAAAATGAAGCATAGAGCAGCAGACACCCAGGAGATATCTCAAACAAAGCACAGAAATGGAATAGGCTGAAGTGTGCTCATTTCTGTTGACAAAATGTGGGATATCATTATATTTTGCAAAAAAAAAAAAAAAAGTATGTGAAGACTGTGGGCTGGGTAGGAATTCACATTGTGTGGCCCAAATGAGCTTTTTTGTTGTTGTTCAATTTTCAGTTGAACAATTCCCCCAAAAGAAATACTAGCTAACATAAATAATGCCAAAACAGCATCATTCCACCTGCTGAATGCTAGAAACACAACTTAACATTAAAAATAAACATTACCTCAGAGAAGAGACTTGGAAAAGTATTTTCTATGCAAGGGTACCCAAGAGGCAAACTGGCCCAGGCATTTTAATATCTAATAAAATAAACTTCTGAGGAACATTAATCAAAAAAGATGATAAAGATTCTTCATACTCATCCAAAGAAAAATCCACCTATATAGCAACTATATTACAAACATCTCTGCTCCCAATGTAAAGGTACTCAAAATTTATTTTTTCTCTTTATTAGATATTTTCTTCATTTACATTTCACATGTTATCCAGAAATTTTCCCTTACCCTCCCGCGTCCCCGCCCTGCTCCCCTACCCACCCCCTCCCACGTAATGGCCCTGGCATTCACATTTTTTATTTTATATATTTTTTATTTTTTTGAAAATGCAAGAGTTTTATTTTACAGCATGTAGGGGTCACACTCCAATTAGTCCCTCAAGGTGAGGGACTAGAAGGTGACGCCAAATGGTTGCAAGAAATATACCACACACACCACACTTGAACTCTAAGCTCCCTGGAGCCTCCTCTCTTGAGGGTTAGGTTCATCATCTCTGAATGAGCACAGACCCAGCAGCTTTCTGTTGTATATGTGTTGAGGGACTCATATCAGCTGGTGTATACTGCCTTTTTGGAGGTCCAGTTTGGAGAGATTTTGGGATTTCAGATTAAATGAGATTACTGGTCCTCTTATGGCATCTTCCTCCTCCTCAGCTTATTTTAGCCTTTCCCTAATTCAACGACAGGGATCAGAAGCTTCTGTCTATCGATTGGGAGCAAATATATGCACCTGACTCTTTCCCCTGTTTGTTGGGTCATTTGGAGGACAGTCAAGATAGGTTGCTTTTTTCAGCACTCCATAGTCCCTCAGTAAGAGTGTCAGGCCTTGGAACATTCCTTGAGCTGGATTCAACTTTGTGCCTGACACTGGACATTCTTACCTCAGGCTACTCTTTACTTCCATCCTTGTAGTTCTTTCAGAAGGGAACAATTATGGGTCAGAGATTTGGCTGTGTGATGGCAACCCCTCCCTCCTTTGACACCCTGTTTTCCTACTGGAGGTGGACTCTGTAAGTTCTCTCTCCCTACTGTCTTGAGAGTCTTTTAATTCCCAAGTCTCTGGTGCATTATGGAGGGTCCTCCCAACCTCCCAAAGTTGAAAGTTTCCATTCTTTCTGCTGGCTTTCAGGGCTTCAGTCCTTTTACTCACGCAATAAAAGATCAAATTCCTCTCTCCCCACTACACCCTGTTCACTTTTCATCCTACATCCTTCTATTCCTCCTCACTTTTGATTGCTTTCTTCTCCCCAGCAAATGGGACTGAGGTGTCCTCATTTGAGCCTTTCATCTTGGTTGCCATTATTTACTTAAGCATACTGTATCTTGGGTATTCTGTTGTTTTCTCTTTCTTTCTTTCTTTCTTTCTTTCTTTCTTTCTTTCTTTCTTTCTTCTTCTTCTTCTTCTTCTTCTTCTTCTTCTTCTTCTTCTTCTTCTTCTTCTTCTTCTTCTTCTTCTTCTTCTTCTTCTTCTTCTTCTTCTTTGAAAATATCCACTTGCTAGTTAGTACATACCATGCACATACTTTTGGGTCTGAGTTACCTCACTAAGCATGATATTTTCTAGTTCCATCCTTTTGCCTGAAAAACTCAGGATGTCCTCATTCTTAGTAGCTGAATAGTAATCCTTTGTGTAATTGAACCACATTTTCTGTATTCATTCTTCTGACATGGGACATCTGCGTATTTCCAGCTTCTGGCTATCCCAAATAAGGCTGCTTGAACATAGTGGAACACAGGACCCTGTAGCATGGCAGGGCATCTTTTGGATATATTCCCAGGAGTAGTATTGTTGGGTCTTCAGGTAGATATATTTGCAATTTTCTGTAAAACCCCCAGATTGATTTTCAGAGTGGCTGGAATCCCTCCCACAATGGAGGAGTGTTCTTCTTTCTCCCCATCCTTGCCAACATGTGTTGTCACCTGAGGTTTTGATCTTAGTCATTCTGATTATTGTTAGGTGGGATCTCAGGCAAGTTTTGATTATAATTTCTCTGATCACCAAGTACTTTGACCATTTCTTTATGTGCTTCTCAGCCATTAAAGATTCCTATCTTGTGAATTCTTGGTTTAGTTCTATACCACATTTTTGACTGGGTGGTTTTGGTTTTTGGTGGGTAACTTTTTGAATTCTTTATAAATTTTGGAGGTTTAAGAGAATCATAACCAAAACTGAAGTCATTCATTCAACCCCACAGATCAATAGTGGTAGACTTTAACACATCACTCTCTTCATATGCAGTTTATTCAGAAAAAAAACTGAACAAAGAAGCAATGGAACTAACAAATATTATAACTGAAATGGGCTTAATACATTTCCAAAGAATAATTCATTCAAACATACTAAAAATATCTTATCCTTAGCAACTCATTGAAGCTTCTAGACACAAAGATAGATTCAGATGGTACAAGAAATCATTAATTTATATCTAAGTAAACCACCAGGTAATTAAGCTGGACTTCAACAACAACAGAAACATCAGAAAGCCTATAAACATATGAAAACTGAACAAATCTCTATTGAATGATCAATAGATCAAGGAAGTAATAAGGAAAAAATTAAAGACCTCTTAGAATTCAATGAAAATTAATATAAAACCCAAACTCATAGGACACAATGAAAGTGGTGGTAAAAGGAAATGTCATAGCACTAAGTATAGTCATAAAGAAATTGCGGAGATCCAATATTAGCAACTTAACAACATACCTAAGAGCTCTAGAACAAAAAGAAGCAAACATACCCAATAGAAGTAGAAGATATGAAATAATCAAACTCATGGATGAAATCAATAAAACAGAAAAAAAAGAACACATAAAAGAAATGAAACCAAGAGTTGTTTCTCTCAGATCATCAGGAGGGTAAATTCTATGACTTTCAAAGATAATCCATTACTAGTAACCCTCTAGTTATTCTCCAAATTAGAAACCATTCGAACATTGTCAAATTATTTTATGACTGTTCATCACCCTGATATGTTAACCACAGAAAGATTCAACATAGAAAGAAAATTACAGACTACATGTTCCCTATTGAAAATTGTTGCAAAAAAATTCTATTAAATACTCACAAACCAAATCCAATAATATAGAGAAAAATGCCATCATCCAAGATCAAGTAGACTTCATCTTAGAGAGGCAAGAATGGTTCCATGTAAGAAAATCTATCACTATTATGGTCCATAGAAACACACTCAAAGAAAACTACACACCATCATCTTACTAGATGCTGAAAAAGCCTATGGCAATATCAAAAAAGCCTTCAAGATAAAAGTCTTGGAGAAGTAAGAGCTGGAAAACTTGTACCTAAACATAATAAAGTCAATACTGGAAGATGGCACCCAACAGCAAATTAAATGAAGAAATTTAAAGAAGTTCCACAGAAATCAGGAACAGACATCTCCACATCTTCTTCTCTCCACATCTGTTCATAATAGTACTTGAAGTTTTAGCTACCACAAAAAGGAAACTAAAGGACATGAAGTGGATACAAATTGCAATGGAATATTTCAAAGTATGGCTATTTGCAGATAATATTATAGTATACACAAGCAATCAAAAAATTTAACAGGGAAATCTTTCAGCTAAGAAACACATTCAGTGAAGTGGCTCAATTCAAAATTTACTAAAAAAAATGATAGCCAGAAATAACATTAAATATCTAGGGGTAAATCTAACTAAGAAGTGAAAGACCTATATGATAATAAAAGCAATTATCTGGAAAAACTCAAAAAAGATATAAAAAGAAGGAAAAAAATCTCCATGATTCTGAATCAGTAGGATGAACATAGTAAAAAGGGCACTCTTACAGTAATCTATTTATGTACTCAAAACAATTCTCATGATTGATTCAACACAATTTTTACAGACATTACAAGAACAATAACTAATCACTTTTAAAACAACAACAAAAAGAAGAACAAGAGACCCAGTATAGCTAAAACAATCCTGTACAATAAAAGTACTCCTGGATGTATCATCCTTGAATTCAAGCCATATTGCATAGCAATAGGGGTAGAGATGGCACCGCATTTGCAAAAAACCCAGAGAAGTTGGACAATGCAATAGAGTCAAAGACTCAGATACAAAATCATATACCCGTGAATGTGTAATTTAGTCAAATAAGCCAAAATCATAAAATAGATGAAAAGAGCAGGGCGATGGTGGCGCATGCCTTTAATCTAGCACTTGGGAGGCAGAGGCAGGTGGATTTCTGAGTACGAGGCCAGACTGGTCTACAAAGTGAGTTCCAGGACAGCCAGGGCTATACAGAGAAACCCTGTCTCGAAAAACCAAAAAAAAAAAAAAAAAAAAAAAAAAAAAAAAAAAAAAAAAAAAAAAAAAAAAAAAAAAAAAAAAAAAAAAAAAAAAAAAAAAAAAAAAAAAAAAAAAAAAAAAAAAGAAAGAAAAGAAAATGTATTCAAAAACTGGTATTGGTCTAACTGAATGTCTGCATGTAGAGAAATTCAAATAAATCTATATTTATCACTTTGTACAAAATGTAAGTCCAAGTTGATTAAAGACATCAACATAAAACCAGATACAATAAGCCTTATAGAAGAAAAAGTAGGAACACATTGACAAAGGAGACAACTTTCTTAAAAGAATACCAATGGCAGCAACACTAAGATTGACTATTAACAAATGAGATTTCATGAATGTAAAAGCTTCTGTAAAGCAATAAACATCCTCAAAAAAAAAAAAAAAAACTACAGCCAATAGAATGGGAAAAGATCTTCAACAACCCCACATATGACAGAGGGATGATATCCAAAATGTATAAAGAACTCAAGATACTAGACTTTACAAAACCAAGTAATTTAGTTAAAAAATGGAGTACAGATGTAGACAGAAAATTCTCAACAGAGGAATCTCTAATATCAGAGTGCAGTCTAAGAAATGTAGGATATCCTTCCTCAACAAGGAAATGAAAATCAAAATGATAGTGAGATTCCATAGTACACCTGTCAAAATGGTTCAGATCAAAACCACAAGTGACATCTCATGCTTGCAAGGATGTGGAGTGAGAGGAACACTCCTCCAATGCTAGTGGGAGAGCAAACTTTATAGCCAAATTGAAGTCAATATAGTGATTTCTCAAAAAAAATTTGGTAATCACCCTAACTGAAGTCACATATATACCGCTTTTGGGTACATACTCAAAGGATGCTCCACCATACCGAAAAGAACTTACTCAACTAAATGTAAAGAAGCTTTATCCAGAACTAATAGTTCTTCTTGGTAGATTTTTCCTTTGATGAGTATGAAATTTCCTTCCTTATCGCATTTTTGATCATTTCAGGTTGAAAGTTCATTTTATTCGATATTAGAATGGTTACTCCAGCTTGTTTCTTGGGACAATTTGCTTGGAAATTTTTTCCATGCTTTTATTCTGGGGTAGTGTCTGTATTTGACACTGAGGTGGATGTCTTGTATGCATCAAAATGTTGGGTCCTGTTTATGTATCCAGTCGGCTACAATTCACAGACCACATGAAGTTCAAGACTAAGGAAGACCAAAGTATGGATAATTTGGTTCTTCTTAGAGGGGGAAAAATACCCATGGGAGGAGATACAGAAACCAAGGGTGGAGCAGAGAGTGAAGGAAAGTCCACCCTGAGACTGTCCCACCTAGGAATCCATCCCGTACATAGTTACTAAACCAAGACACTATTGTGGATGCCACCAAGTGCTTGCTGACAGGAGCTGGACATAGCTGTCTCCTGAGAGGCTCTGCCAGTGCAAGACAAATACAGAGGTGGGTGCTCACAAACAACCCTTGGACTGAGTATGGGATCCTGAAAGGAGGAATTAGAGAAAAGAACTAAGGAGCTGAATGGGTTTGAAGACCCACAGGAGGAACATCAATATGAACCAACCAGTAACCCAGAGCTCCCAGGGACTAAACCACCAAATATATAGTACACAGGGAGGGACCCATGGCAACAGCCACATATATAGCAGAGGATGGCCTTGTCAGTCATCAGTGGGAGGAGAGACCCTTGGTCCTGTGAAGGCTCGATGACCCATTGTAGGGGAATACAAGGGCAGGGAAGCTGGAGTGGGTGGATTAGAGAGCAAGGAAAGGGGGGAAGGGATTGGGTGTTTTCAGAGGGGAAACCAGATAAGGGGATAATATTTGAAATGTAAATAAAGAAAATATCTAATAATTAAAAAGAAATTAGGAAAACAATTCTCTTTCCAATTGCTACAAATAATATAAAATATCTTAGAGTAACTCTAACCAAAGAAGTGAAAGATCTGTACAATAACTTCAAGTCTGTCAAGAAAGAAATCGAAGAAAGATCTCAGGAAATGAAGAGATCTCCCATGCTCATGGATTGGCAGAATTAATAGTAAAAATGTCTGTCTTGCTGAAAGAAATCTGCAGATTCAGTGCAATCCCCATCAAAATTCCAACTCAATTCTTCACAGAGTTAGAAAGGAAAATCTAAAAATTCATTTGAATAACCAAAAATCTAGGATACCAAAAACTATTTTCAACAATAAAAGAACCTCTGGTGGAATCAATCCCTGAAATCAAGCTGTACTACAGACCAATTCTGATAAAAACTGCATGGTACTGGCACAGTGTCAGACAGGTAGGTCAAAGGAATAGAACTGAAGACCCAGAAATGAACCCGCACACTTATGGTCAGTTGATCTTTGACAAAGGAGCTAAAACCATCCAGCTGAAAGAAGACAACATTTTCAATAAATGGTGCTGGCTCAAAGACAACAGGAAGTAGTCATGAATGATTATGACCCTTTCTTATTCATTTATCATCAACAAGGGCTAGGACTGGGACCGGGGGCACTGAAAAATTCCTATACAGAACAGCAATGGCTTGTGCTGTAAGATCAATAATCGACAAATGGTAACCACCAGTTGTGCGAGCACCATTTGTTCAAAATGCTGTATTTTTTACCCTGGATGGTTTTAGCTCCCTTGTCAAATGTCAAATGAGCATAGGTGTGTGGGTTTATTTCTGGGTCTTCAATTCTATTCCATTGGTCTATCTGTCTGTTGCTATACCAGTACTATACAGTATTTTTTACAATTGCTCTATAGTACAGCTTGAGGTCAGGCATGGTGATTCCATCAGAGATTCTTTTATCATTGAGAAGAATTTTGCTCTCCTACGTTTTTTGTTATTTCAGATAAATTTGTAAATTTCCCTTTCTAATTCGTCAAAGAATTGAGATGGAATTTAATCGAGATTGCACTGAAGTCCATATTTTAGACTCCAAAGCAAGGTTCTCTCAGCATCCCTACCTGGCATATCCTGAGCTCCACCTTGAACATTCTAGCCCAGGGGATGGGTTACCCTTCTGTTGGGAACTAATAAGGGGGCCCAGGGAAAGAGCAGGGAAGAGAAACCCATACCCCACCACAATTTTACCTATTCTCTGGTCAGTCAGGCATGGGAGAGCTGCCATGCACTTTCTACTCATCCCTGGGTGGGCATTCCTCTGACCCACTCTTTGGGGGTTGGCAAGGGGCAGCCCTACCTGGGAAACCCAGAGCTACTTTGCTGAAGCCACCAGGGTTATAGGAGAAAGGGATGAGGGAAGAGAGGTTTCCAACACGGACAAGAGTGAGTGCAACGAATCTTAATGAGCAGAGACTGTCTATGGTTTTAGAGCTTTATTATAGGAAGGCAGGGGAAAAGATAGAAGGTAGGAGAGAGAGAGAGTGAGAGAAGAGAGAAGAAGAGAGGAGAGGAGAGAAGAAGAGAAGAGGAGAGGAGAGGAGAGGAGAGGAGAGGAGAGGAGAGGAGAGGAGACAAAAAGGAAGGGAAGAGGAGAGAGAAGTGAGAGGACAAAGGAATAAGAGTAAGAGAGTAACAGTAGGAGAGAGCAAGGTGTGGGCTGAGCACCCCTTTTTATGGTCTTCACTGTTGCTAGGTAACTGGGGAGGAGTTTAGCCTGAAGGTCAGAAGCTTGGGCCATTGCTTACTTGACCACTGACCATGCTTCTCTTGTGGGGGCTGTGGGAGGTGGTGCCTTAGGCAGGGGCTGGAGTTCCAGGAGCATGAGGGAACATCTACCGTGTCATGTAGGTGAATTATGACCATCGGGGTTTGGACCTCAGCTCGACTGGAGACCAGCCTGCAATTCCCCACACTCCACTATGTTAATAGCAGCCCTATTTGTAATAGCCAGAAGCTGGAAAGAACCCAGATGTTCCTCAACGAAGGAATAGTTACAGAAAATGTGGTACATTTACACAATGGAGTACTACAGAGCTATTGAAAATGATGAATTCATGAAATTCTTACACAAATGAATGGATCTGGAGGATATCATCTTGAGTGATGTACCCCAATCACAAAAGTACACACATGGTATGCACTTACTGAAAACCTAAGAGTACACACTATACAATTTTCAAAACATATGACTCAAGAAGGAAGACCAAAGTGTGGATACTTTGATCTTTCTTAGAAGGGGCAACAGGATACCCATGAAAGTAGTGACAGAAACACAGTGTGGAGCAGAGACTGAAGAAATGACCATCCAGAGACTACCCTACCTGGGGATCCGTTCCATTAAAAACCCAGAGACTATTGCAGATGCCAACAAGATTTTGCTGACAGGATCCTGATATGGCTGCCTCCTGAGAGGCTCTGCCCATGCCTGGCAAATACAGAAGTGGATGCTCACAGTCATCCATTGGAAGGAGTAACGATTCCCCAAAGAAGGAGCTAGAGAAAGTACCCAAGGATCTGAAGGGGTTTGCAGCCCTATAGGAGGAACAACAATCAACTAACCAGTACCCCAGAGCTCTGTGAAACTAAACCACCAATCAAAGAATACACATGGTGGGACTTATATCTCTAGGTGCATATGTAACAGCGGATAACCTAGTTGGTTATCAATGGGTAGAGAGGCCCTTGGTCTTGTGTGTGTTCTTTGCCACAGTACAGGGGAATACTGAGACTGAGAAGCAGGAGTGGGTGTGTTTGAGAACAAGGAGAGGGAGTATTGGATAGGGGAAAACTAGGAAGTGGGATAATACTTGAAATGTAAATAAAGAAAAGAAGAGAGAAAAAAAAAGCCAAACACATACAATGGAGAAAAAAAAAAAAAAAGAATGCATCTTCACAAAAGATGCTGCTCTAACTGGCTGTCAATATGTAGAAAATGCAAATAGACACATAGTTGTCACATTGCTCAAGTACAAGTGGATCAAGGACATCAACAAAAAATAGATACCCTGAATCTAATAGAAGGAAAATAAGAAAGAGCCTTCAACTCATCCAATGGCCCATGTTGTAAGATCTAGAATAGATAAAGGGAACCTCATGTACCTGGAAAGCTTATGTAAGACAAAGAACATACTCAATAAGACAAATTGGAAACCTGTAAATCCGGGAAAAAAACCTTCAGTAACCCCTCACCTGATAAAGAACTAATATCCAATTTTATTGAATCCAATAATTCAAATAGCTAACCACCAAAAAAAAAAAAACTTATTCAAAAAAGGGGTATAGAACTACACCAATAATTCACTACAGAGAAATCTCAAATGACTCAGAAGCACTTAAAGAAATGTTCAAAGTCCTTAGAGATCGGAGAAATGCTAATCAAAATGACCCTGAGATTCCACATTACACCAATCAGAATGACTAAGATGAAAACCTCAGATGACAGCACACATTGGCAAGGATTAGAGAAAGAGGAACACTCCTCTATTGTTGGTGTTATTGCAAATCGGTACAACCACCCTGGAAATCAATCTGGAGGTCCGTCAGAAAATTGGAAATAGATATACCTGAAGAACCAGAAATACTAAGCTTGGGAATATACCAAAAACATGCCCTACCATGCAACAAGGGGATATGTTCTACTATGTTCATAGCGGCCTTACTTATGAGAGCCAGAAGCTGGAAACCACACAGATATCCCATGACGGAAGAATGAATAGAGAAAATGTGGTTCATTTACCCAGTGTCATCCTGAGTGAGGTAACTCAGACCCCAAAGTATATGCATGGTATGTAGTCACTTATAAGTTGATATTTGTCAAAAGAAAAAAAGAAAAAAGAAAAAAGTACAGAATACCCAAGATGTGACCCACAGAACTGAAAAAAAGGTCATCAAGCAGAATGGCCCAAGTAAGGAAGCCTCAGTACCACTTGGGAAGTAGAAGAAAGTAAAAGCAAGGGAGGAACAATGTAGGCACCTGGGAAGGAAAGTGGACAGAGAAGGGCGTGGGAAAGAAGAGAATCTTATCTTGTACTGGGTGAGGGAAAATGACCGAACTCCTGACGACCAGCAGATAGAATGGAAACAGGCAACCTTGGGAGATGGGAGGTTGGGGGCAGCCTCAAGGATTCACCAGAGATCTAGGGGGGAAGAGACTCTCAGGACTCAAAGGGAGGAACTTTAGATGAAATGTCTGACAGTAGGGAGAGGGAACTTATAGAGCCAACTTCTAGTAGGAAGATATGGTATCAAAGGAGGGAGGGGTTGCCATCCCACAGATAAAACTGTGGCCCATAATTGTTTCAATCTGAAAGAACTTCAGGGATGGAAATGAAAAGGATCCTGAAGAAAAGAAATTCCAGTGACAGCCCCAAAGTATGATCCAGCTATAGGGAGGTTTTAAGGCCTAACAATATTACAGAAACTATGGAGTGCTCACAAAAATGAACCAAGCATGACTGCACTCTGGAAGAACCAACAAGCAGCTGAAAGAATCAGATGTAGATATTTCCATCCAACCAATGGACAGAAGCTGCTGACCATTGTGGTTGAATTAGCGAAGGGCTAGAGGACACTGAGGAGGACACCCCTGTAAGAGGACCAGCTGTTTCAAGTAACCTGAGGCCCAAAGATCTCTCAAGCAGTATACAACCAACCAGGCATCTACACCATCTGATATGAGGACCCGAACACATATATAGCAGATGACTGCCTGGTCTGGGTTCAGTCAGGAAAGATACACCTCACTTTCAAGAGATTGGAGGACCCATGGAGTGTAGAAATCTGATAGAGTGTGGGGTGTGTGGTGGGATCATCCTTGTTTATACAGTGGGGCTGGAAAGAGGTATGGGATGTAGAAGGGTAAGAGTGTGGACTGGGAGGGAAATTGAGTCTGTATATAAATAAATAGTATTTCATTATGTGGTACCGAAATAAATATTGGTTGTAGTAGGCCTGAAAATGTGATGGACTCCCTTTTCATTAACCAGAGAGAGCAGTTTTCTTTCCTTTTTTTGCAATTTTATTAGATATTTTCTTCATTTACATTTCAAATGTTATCCCGAAAGTCCCCTAAACCCTCCCCCATCCCCTGCCCTGCTCCCCTACCCACCCACTCCCACATCTTGGCCTTGGCATTCCCGTGTACTGGGGCATATAAAGTTTGCATGACCAAAGGGCCTCTCTTCCCAATGATGGCCAACTAGGCCATCATCTGCTATATATATGCAGCTAGAGACATGAGCTCTGGGGGTACTAATTAGTTCATATTGTTCTTCAACCTATAGGGTTGGAGACCCCTTCAGCTTCATGGGTACTTTCTCTAGCTACTCTCTTGGGAACCGTGTTTTCCATCTAATAGCTGACTGTGAACATCCACTTCTGTATTTGCCAGGCACTGGTATAGCCTCACACGAGACAGCTATATCAGGGCCCTTTCAGCAATATCTTGCTGGCATATATAATAGTGTCTGCATTAGGTGGCTGATTATGGGGAGGATCCCCGGCTGCAGCAGTCACTGGTTGGTCCATCCTTTTGTTTCAGCTCCACACTTGATCTCTGTAACTCCTTCAATGTGTGGTTTGTTCCTAAATCTAGAAAGAGGCAAAGTGTCCACCCTTTGATCTTCATTCTTCTTGAGTTTCATGTGTTTAGCAAATTGTATCTTGGGTAATCTAGGTCTCTGGGCTAATATCCACTATCAGTGAGTACATGTTATGTGAGTTCTTTTGTGATTGGAGTACCTCACTCAGGATGATGCCCTCCAGATCCATCCATTTGCCTAGGAATTTCATGAATTCATTGTTTTTAATAGCAGAGTAGTACTCCATTGTGTAAATGTACCATAATTTCTGTATCCATTCCTCTGTTGAGGGACACCTGGGTTCTTTCCAGCTTCTGGCTATTATAAATAAGGCTGCTATGAACATAATGGAGCATGTGTCCTTATTACCAGTTGGAACTTCTTCTGGATATATGCACAGGAGTGGTATTGCAGGATCCTCTGGTAGTACTATGTCCTTCTTAGCCTTAATAGAACTGTCATTTTTATGGAATTCCTCAACATTTCAGAAGAGCAATGAAAGCATCTCCAGGTGGTAAGAAATGAGCCTGAGAGCAAGCTTTTCTGAAGATGCCTATATGGTTGATCCAGGGTTTTTCTCAAGGTGAGAGTAGTCACCACTTTGCCTCTCCTTGTCTGCCATGGCCATGAGGCACTTTGTGCATATGAAGTCCACAAAGAGGAATTCCAGTGAGTCACCAAACCATACCAATGTTAGGAATGGCCCAGAGCTTTCAAATATACTTGTAACCACTCTACTATAGAGAATGCACAGGAAGTATTAACCATTTCTATCACTAGTATGATTCATTTGGACATGAACAAGCCAATGAATCTTTGAGGAGAAGATTTGTATATATTAGGTTAAAAAAATAGGAAGAAGCACCAGGAAGACTCTGGAGTATGTATCGATGACAGTCTAATAGACATGGACAGTAAACTGAAAAGGTATGAGAGAAAATATAATAGGAGCGAGTGAAGGAAGAAGACTTGCAAGAGGAGTCAAAGCCTCCACAAGAAGCAAGAAGACAAAGTGCCCAGAAAAGTACCAAGAGAAGGAGGACTAAGAAAAACCACAGGATCCCAAGAGCACATGGTGGGTTCTTCTGGGTTTTAGAAGAAAGAGATGCTGGGGTAAGAAAAGGAAGCAAGTAGGCTGATAGTTTTAAGGTACATGACTGTGGTGATAATTGTTGTGAAGAGCTCTGTAAGAGGTACTTGAAAGGCTCTGAGAGTGTAGAAGTGTAGAAGAGTGTAGAAGTGTAGAAGGTAGCAGGTGTTAATTTGCAGTTGTTAACCATTTGTCTTGAGTGTCCATGGAACCAAAAACTTTTGATATATAGAAAATATATGAGAGTGTGGGTGATAGGAAAGTTCATACAACTTTTCTAAACTTTAATAGCACTGAAGTTCCTTTTGTGCCTCTCTGCCTCTTTGTCTTGTGTTCCAAGGAGTGACAGAAAAGTTCCTGTCCATATTTTTTAATTGCTTCCTTAGAGTAACTCACATAATTTGCACTTCTTAGCTTGTTTAGTTCTCTATTGTGTGAGTGTGTGTGTGTGTGTGTGTGTGTGTGTGTGTGTGTGTGTGTGTGAGGAAGGTGATTAAAAGTTTCTGAAAATCCTCATGGAGATGCTGTTATCATGAATCCAGATGGGATAAATCTCAACCAGTGTTCTCAGAAAGATTACTAGGTGATCATGACCCTTTAAGTGAATGAGATTGTCTCACCACAGTTGCAGCAAAGGCTCACTTCTCATGTTGACAGTCATTATCATGCTGCCCCCAAACACTGAGGTGAGTGACCTGAGCACAGAAGTAGTAAAAACAACAGACATTAGAAAGCAATCGTTAGAAAAGCTATTCAAGTACTCTCCATAGCATCATATTTTCATCCTGAGTGGCTCTCTTAATCTTTACTGTACTTAAATCTGTATTCAGAATATATACCATCTGCTATAAAGAGCGATGTTTAGGGGAGGAAGAATAGGAGTAAGGAAGAAAAAAAAGATAGGAAAATAAAAAAAGAAAGGAAAATTTTTAAAAAATGGAAGAAAATAAGGAAGGAAGAAAGATGAAAGGGTGGAGGGAAGAAGGGAAGGAGAAAAGAAGTGATGAAGGAAGGGGGAGATGGAGGGAGAGAGGGAAACTCAGGATTTAGGTTAAGTGAAAAGCACGCTCGTATTGCTTAGGATATGGAATTTTAGAAGAACTTTTGGGTGAAAGTGCAGCTACTCAGGTAAGTGGAGACTGTGTCCAATCTTCCCTCCACTGATAAAGTCTATTTCTCCAATACGCTGCTGCAGAGACTCTCTTATTGTCACCCCCTCATTTCTTCTTTTTTTTTCCTTCACTTTGCTTCCATTTCTGTCTCTCCTCTTTGTTTTTTCTCTTTCTTCTTTCTCATAACATGTATGATTTCTTCCTACTTTTATCTTTTATAAAGAAATATTTCTTTGGATTCCTTATTTTTCTTTAATGATGGCACTGGATTTAAGACCCAGGGACACTGAGGATTAGACAAGGCCTGATCCAGATCCTCATCTGAAGCCAAATAGTTTAAAATGTTTTTACTCTTCTCATTCCTTCTATTTACCTATTTATTTGTTTCTGAAAAGATGCTACATAGGATTTCTTTGTTTATAAAGTAAAAAAATAGGAATTGGTTGTATTGAATATTTAAATCAGTAATTAAAATTCTATCATCAATGATAGAATTAAAGGGTAATTTCTATAAGAAAAAAGAGAATTACCCTTTGTGGAAGCTCACGGTCAGCTATTAGATGGAACACAGGGTTCCCAAGGAAGAAGGAGCTAGAGAAAGTACCCAAGGAGCTGAAGGGGTCTTCAACCCTATAGGTGGAAGAATAACCATGAACTAACTAGTACCCCCTGGGCTCGTGTCTCTAGCTGCATATATAGAAGAGGATGGCCTAGTTGTCCATCAATGGGAAGAGAGGCCCCTTGGTTATGCAGACTTTATATGCCCCAATACAGGGGAACGCCGGGGCCAAGGGGTGGGAGAGGGTGGGTAGGGGAGCAGGGCCGGGAGGGGGGAGGATATAGGGAACTTTCTGGATAACACTTGAAATGTAAATGAAGAAAATATCTAATAAAAGTTGAAAAAAAAAGAAAAAAGAGAATTTTAAAATATTAAAAATCAGAATGAAAAATTCAGTGATTTACAAGAAAGTAGTAAATGCATACTGGGAATTTGTTTAATTTCTTGATACTTTCGCTGTCCTGAAATAGGTCAGATGTTATTCTAATTGTGTTTTTATCTTTCACAAAATAAATCCTTAGATTTGTTGGTACATAATCTCAGCTTACTTGCTACTAAAAAAGGATCTGTGGACACAACATTCTTTCAGTGTAAACAGGCATATGCACCTCTTGAAATTCTACACAGGTAATTGTCTTTCATTATGACATTTTCAAAAAATACTTTGTTGCTCTTCTAGATTTCATCTCAAATTCCTCCAACATCTTGCACTTTTCTATATCTTTTATAATCCTGGTCACTTTTCCTATATAAGCTGTATGTACTACCTTGTACTTGGTTCCTCAACACCTCTTCTGTCTGCATCTTTTCATCTCTTTTGTGATTTTATATCCCATAATTATTTTCCCACCATGTGGACATGTACCTACAATATGTGATTTTTTTTCCTGTGTCTATCATTTTCCTAAATGGTTTGCCAATCCATCTCATTCCTGAATACTTCATGATTTTATTTTTCTTTAGAGTTGAACAAAATATTCCACTGAGTAGAGATACCATATTTCTATTGTCTGTTGATGAACATCTAGGTCACACTTCATGCCTGTGCTGTGAATAAAACAGCAGCTTTTACATGAATGTAAAACTTCTGTGTGATAAGACATAGGGTCCTCTGGGTATATGTGCAAACATTATATACCTATGTTATGTGGTAAATTTATTTTTAATTTTTTGAGGTATCTTTGCATTGATTTCTATCATTAATGTATTACTTTGCTCTCCCACCAGTAAAGAATGGTGATTGCTTATCCCCTATCCCCACAACACCTGCAAGACTTGTTATTGTCTATTCTTTTGATGCTTGATTCTAGGGTGTGCAAAGTAGTCTCAAATATTTTTAATTTCCAGTTCACCAGGAAGGTAAATATGATGACCACTTGTATAAAAGCATTTACTGAATACTTCTGTTTCTCCCTTAAAGAAATTTCTGTACATTTCCTTACCCTATTTTTTGACTGGAAAATTGGTGGATATACAGTTTAATCTTTATTTTCCTTTATATACTCTGGGTATTGAGCCACTGTTTGTAGTACAAAAGACAATATTTATTATTCTGTAGGTCTTACCTCACTAGGCTGTTACTTTCTTTTAATGTTCACAATAATTTTCATTTCAAGCAGTTACAGTTGTTAATCCTTCATGCATTGTTTGAACTATTGAGTTTTGTTGTCACTACCTGTTGGGAACTAAAAGAGGGCCCAGAGTAAGAGGGAGGATAGGAAATACCCACACCCTGCCAGAGTTTTACCTATTCTCTGGTCTGTCAGGAGTGGGAGGGCTGCTATCTACATTCCACTTATCCCTGGGTTGGCATTCTAGCCTCTGACACACTCTTCAGGAGGTGTCCAAGGGGCAGCCCCACCTGGTATTCCCAGAGCTACTTGCTAAAGCCACTGGGGTTATGGGAGAGAGGGATGAGGGAAGAGGTTCCTAATACCTGGGAGAGTGAGTGCAGCAGATCTTGATGAGCAGAGACTGTCAATGGTTTTAGAGCTTTGTTATAGAAAGGCAGGGGAAAGAGAGAAGGGAGAGAGAGGGGGGAAAGGCTATAGAGAAAGAGAGTAAGAGGGAGAGTGGAGAGGGGAGAGGAGAGAAGAGAGAAGACAAAGAGAGAAGAGGGGGGTGAGAGTGTGGGGTAAGAAGGAGACAAGTAAGAGAGTAAGAAGTGAGAGGTGGGGCTGAACAGCCCTTTTTATGGTATTCACTGTTGCTAAGTAACTAGGGAGGAGATAAGCCTGAAGGTCAGAAGCTTGGGCCATTGCCTACATGACTTCTAGCCATGCTTCTGTTGTGGGGGATGGGGGGTGGTAAGTTAAGCAGGAGCCAGAGTTCCAGCAGCATGAGGGAACACCTACCATGTCATGAAGGTGAATTATCACCATGTCTGGGATTCAGTCCTCAGCTCAACTGAACACCAGCCTGCATTCCCCACATCTACCTACACCTGGTAAACTAGAATTATCCTCAGAGAGTTTTAGCATTTTAGCTTTTCAGTAAGGAAACCATGTTCATGCATGATGAGAAGATATAATCAAAATACAGTTTTTATGAAGGTTCTTACTTATTTTATACAAAGTCATTCATTGTCAGAAATTATTTCTGCCAACCATTCATGAAAGCATAATTTTGTCTTTTCAAATTCTTCCTGAGAACTGCTAAGGATTAGTAGGTCCTTGGAGAAAAACATAGTCTCTTCTTTTATACTTTTAACTCAAAACAGGTCATTCCTTGAGGGGATTTGGATCATTTCAGGACCCAAGATGCTTGTAATACTTCAACTGGAAATCGTAATGATTTATCAGATTATTGAAGAAAAGCAACACTTGTTTGTATAGTTGTTAAAATATTTTACTTTCCAATAGAATCTGCACAGGTATTCTATTTCAACATATTTTTATCACCATTAACCCTTGTTTGTATGCATGTTAATTTGTTTTGATTAATATTGGTTTACAGAGATGATTTGGGGTCAACTTTTAAAGAAAGAAATTTTTTAAAGATTTATTTATTTATTATATGTAAGTTCACTGTAGCTGTCTTCAGACACTCCAGAAGAGGGAGTCAGTTAGTTCTTGTTAAGGATGGTTTTGAGCCACCATGTGTTTGCAGGGATTTGAACTTAGGAACTTCAGAATAGCAGTCAGAGCTCTTACTTGCTTCTACAGTATGACTCATTGCAAGTTTTATTTGCATCTCCTCATTGTATTTCCTTAATGATTGATGATATTGGGCCTCATTGTGCACGTATTTTGGACAACTGATATTTTAATATGAAATATATTCATGTCAAAAATCCATGGCTCATTTGTTTTATATTTTCTGTTTTTTCAAATGTAGTTTCTTACCTTTTTATGGTATAGAGGGATAAGACAGTATTTAGTAGTACAAAATGCTATTTCTTTGGATGGGAGTTCAGTTTCTAGTTCACAACAATATTCAAGTCTAAAGATGATGGGTCCGAGCACTCTGGCCTGTATTGGCCCTTATAATCACATGTAACCTCCTCCATAATAAAAAACACAAAATTAAAACCAAAAAATATTAAAAATTAAATATGCTTTTTATATTTTGAATATTTAGACACTCTGCAAACAAGATTTTCAAATAGTGTCTGTTTTTGTCAATAAATTTTGAATTATGCTTCTTGTGGATGTCAGAACTAAAATAATATCTTAAAACCTCTTTCTTGGCTACGGTGATGGATCAGCAGGTAAGAGCTCTGACTGCTCTTCTGAAGTTCCAAGGTTCAAATCCCTGCAAACACATGGTGGCTCAAAACCATCCTTAACAAGAATTAACTGACTCCCTCTTCTGGAGTGTCTGAAGACAGCTACAGTGAACTTATATATAATAAATAAATAAATCTTTAAAAAATTCTTTCTTTAAAAGTTGACCCCAAATTATTGCGTTTAGTCAAAAGGAATGAAAATATTAATCATTTTTGGAGAAGGGGCTTGTTAAAATAGGGTTTTGCATTGTGTAGCATTGGCTGCTGTGGACATAACTATGTAGACCATGTTAGCCTAAAATTTGAATATCTGTCTGCCTGTATCTCTTAATAGCAATTAAGCAAGGCACCTTGTCCAGTGAAAATATTGTTCTTAAGGATGCATATACAAAACTTTACACTTAAACAATACAAAAAACTTCCTTCAAAATTTAATGATCTTTCCATTTTCTACTTCAGTGAGAGAGCTATAAAAATTCAACGAAGTGGCAAATGATACTTTCGCTAAAATAATGAAATAATGTATGCTGATAATGTATTTCTAAAAAATCATAACCATAATAAATTTATTTAGGTTTTAATAAGAAAGAAAATGGCTTCTGAAGACTTTACAATGGGAACTTTTCTCTTCTCCCAGATTACAATGGGAATGATTGGCAATTCTACAATACTGCTTTATTATATCATTTTGAAATTCACTAGAAAACATTTAATGCCCAAAGACTTGATTATAGAGCACTTGATTTTTGCCAACACCTTGTCTATCATATCAAGAGGTATTCCAAAGACACTGTCAGCTTATGGATTTAAAGATTTCTTGGATGATATTGGATGTAAATTAATAAACTACATTTACCGAATAACAAGGGGAATGTGCTTGTATGCAATGTGCCTACTGAGTTGTTTCCAAGCTATCACAATCAACCCCAGCAGTTCCAGGCAGATGATAATTAAACACAAAGTCACCAAGTATATTGGTCCTTCCTGCACAGTAGGGTGGCTTGTGCATCTCTTTCTAAATGTCTTGACTCCAGCAAGAGTATCAGGCCCAAGGTACAACAAAAATGTTAGTGGGAAGATCAGTTATGAATACTGCTCATGGTTTGCTTCTGGTAATGTGGGAACTGCACTGTATATGTTTTTACTGAGCTTCTCAGATGGACTGTGTCTGGGTCTAATGGCCTCATCCAGTACTTACATGGTGAGCCTTCTCTACAGACATAAGAGGAAAGTCAAGCATATCCATTGTTCTCAGCACTTTCTAAATGTCTCACCTGAAAACAAAGCCACCCAAACTATCCTCATCCTGGTATGCATGTTTGTCACAACTTACTCATTCTCCTCCATTTTAGTCATCTTTACAACCTACTCCAAATATCCAAAGCTATGGGAAGTAAATGTATTTACATTTCTGGAAATATGCTTTCCTATATTTTGCCCCTTTGTTCTCATTAGAAACATGAAGCCTAGTTTTTCCCTGCTTTTACCCTCTTTTGTTAAGAGATAGCCTCCTCCAAGTATACCATGAGCCCTTGTCATCTCTTTTCTTATACCGTTGCACATTCTTTTATTTGTTGTACATTGCTAAGACTGCAGTTTGAAAACACCAAACTTCCTAAAACTGCTTCCTTTATTTTATGGAGTCATCAGTAGTAGGTTATAAGTTATTCCATGTTTACATAATTTCCTATCCAATAATGAGCACAATTAATATATATATATATATAATTATCATATTCCACAAATTTTATGTGATATTAGCCAATTTATAGCAAGCATGAAAAAATGCATGTGTGAGACTTAGAATTATCTGATGGCTCAGGAAAATATATCTAGAATGTATGTGTTTGAGTTTGTGTATAAAATACCATTTTTATTTTATAGGAATGGTTATTTTTCTTCCATGTGTGTCTGTGTGATTCATGTGCAAACCAGTTTTTCAGCTTAGAAAAAGTTTTGTATGCCGTCAGACTAAGTTTATTGATAGTTTTGAGTTAACATTGAGTAATGGGGATAAAACACTAGAACTCTGGAAGAGCAGTCACTGTTGTTAAGAACCGAGTCATCTTTTTCAGAAATGAAAAAAAATTGAAAATATTTAAATATTTTAATTTTGTGTATGTTGTGTATATGTATGTCCACATCATGCAATCCTATTATCCACAGAGCCAAGAGAAAACTGCTTGATCCTCTGGAACTGTAGTGACAGGTATTTCCATGTCAGTCAATATGGTTTCTTGGAACAAAACTCAGTTCCTTTGCAAGATCACTACATTCTATTAAACACTAAGCCACCTACCAAGCTCCAATATTTTGTTTGTTGTTTAGCATACATAGACACTACAGCTCTACAAGTGTCATTGCTATAAAAATGTTGTAGAAATGTGGGTGGAAAAAGAGAGAAGATTAAGAAAATTATTTATCTTCACAAAGGCAAATATTAATTTTTCTTTCATGTAAATGAGGAGACAATGAAGAAACAGAATCAAATGTGAATTACAATTTGAAAAGTTCTGGAGAGCAGGAAGCAGGATAGACATGAGATATGAAGTATTGATATGATACAAGCTGATAATACACATGCATGTATTACAATAAAATCCCATACTGTAGATAATTAACATATGCTTTAAAGTAGAAAGAAATTAAAATTTCTCAACAGAGCAATGAGGCCATTTTGTTCATTTTGCTCGCATGACTATCTCTATGATTATATTTTTTCTCCTGCATGCTTGTCTTAGTCAGGGTTCCTATTCCTGCACAAGCATCATGACCAAGAAGCAAGTTGGGGAGGAAAGGGTTTATTCGGCTTACACTTCCATACTGCTGTTCATCACCAAAGGAAGTCAGGACTGGAACTCAAGCAGGAGCTGATGCAGAAGCCATGGAGGGATGTTCTTTACTGGCTTGCTTCTCCTTGGCTTGCTCAGCCTGCTCTCTTATAGAACCCAAGACTGCCAGCCCAGAGATGGTCCCACCCACAAGGGGCCCTTGATCACTAATTGAGAAAATGCCTCACAGCTAGATCTCATGGAGGCATTTCCCCAACTGAAACTCCTTTCTCTGTGATAACTCCAGCTGTGTCAAGTTGACACAAACCTAGCCAGTACAATGCTATATGTTTAACATTAACTTTCTTGAAACTTCATCGAAATATCTGAATTGTGTACAATTACCCATATTACACAGATTTATTTTCTCAAGAAAATATACCTCTGAAATTCTTTTTATGTCTAAGGTGTTACTTTGCTAATATGCTTTACTTATACTAACTTTTGCAATGAGAAATTTTCTTATTTTCTTCAAAGAAATAATTGGTCTAATTTGTGGACACCTAGAGTGTACCCACACCAATAACCTATGTGCCTTCCATCTAGTAGTTAAATGCTCTATCTTTTCCATCTTGGGAAGAAACTTGTTAATAGCTTAACACATAGGTCTTCAAACTCAGATTTTAGCATCCTTTCAAAGAGGCATTGATATATTCTTTTCTAAATATCCAGTACACCACCAAACCATGAATACCATCCTCAAATCTCTTTAGAAGCCCTATAGCTATACTTTTAACCCATTCAAATATCTCATATTTAGTTTTAGTTTTAGTTTCCAATTTCACAAAAGAGAACAGTTTTCTATTTTAATATTTGTATAAAACTGAACATTTTGAAATCCTCTCTGATTCAATACTTAACCTTTAGAATAATGTATTATCTGTGAGGTTTCTCTTCATAATACAGAATTATCATTTAGTTCTCCAGCTTTGTCATAATTGAAGGATTTTTATCTCATTTTCTTCTTTCTTTTTTTTTTTTTTTTTTTGTCAGAGTTTCACTATGTAGCCCTGGCTGTCCTGGAACTCACTCTGTAGACCAGGCTGGCCTCAAATTCTGAAAATTGCCTGCCTCTGGCTCCCAAGTGATGGGATTAAATTCAGGTGCCAAAACATCTGGACATTTTCTTCTTTCTTATGATCAGTATTTTTTCTAGAATTATTATAGAAGCTTATTTCCATTTATATGCTATACTGAAGAAAGTCTGTTAAATGCTGCATTTAATTTTGGCTTGCATTTTTCACAGGCCTGCTTTGTTTTCTTATGATACAAATGTACTATTGTGATTATTAGGAAATGTGAAGGATGCTAGTGGGTGCAATAATGTCTCTGCACAATATAAAAACTCTGGGTTTTCAATCCCAATGATGTTATGTGTTGAAATATTTCTGGTCAAGAAAATATAGTAAGTTCTGTGTGATATAAGCTGTAAACAGGGGTCAGTATGAAGATCCTATGACCATGTACTTTTTAGGCAAGAATTTTGCTACCAGATTTTGCTCACCCAGAATACAGTAATAAGTAACAAAGGAATCGGTGGAAAAGCTTTTTTTTTAATTTTGCATTTTTTCTATGAGCATAAAATTATTTCACATCATAAGATTTTAAAAACTCCAACTATTAGCAGAAGTGCTAAACCTTCTCACTTTTGTTCTATTGAAATACTGAAATACTACTACAAGTTTAGTCGAAGCATTTTCAAAATGTGGAATTGGATAAAAGTTATCTATAATACACACACAGACACACACAAATAATATACATATAAATAAAAAATGTATATATCTAAATCCTCAAACATGATATACTTTAATCATTTCAGATAACTGCTCTCCACTGAGAGGATGAGGGGAAATGGGGAAATTCCATATAGGTGTGTCTGCGGAAGTGTTTCTTCATGGTTATCTTGTACAGAGTATTATGATAATCTAATAATCCATGGGGTGCCCACTAAAAGGCCAATTTTGAGAAGCATCTACTTGAGGTTTTAGTCTGAGTGTCTGGAGTGTCTCTTCTCTCTATCTACCTATCTCCCTCTCTATCTATCTCCCTTTCTTCTCTCTATCTCCCTCTCTTTTCTCTCTCTCTCTATCTCCCTCCCTCTCTCTCTATCTCCCTCCATCTCCCTATCTTCCTCTCTTCTATCTCTATGTCTCTCCATCTCCTATCTCCTTATCTGCCTCCCTCCCTCTATCTCCTATCTACCTCTCTCTCTACCTCCCTCTAACTCTCTCTCCCTCTCTTTTCTCTATCTCCCTCCCTCTCTATATATCTCCCTCCATCTCCCTATCTTCCTCTCTTCTATCTCTCATCCATCTCTCTCTCATCCATCTCTCTCTCATCCATCTCTCTCATCCATCTCTCTCTCTCATCCATCTCTCTCTCTCATCCATCTCTCTCTCATCCATCTCTCTCCATCTTCCTATCTCCTTATCTCCCTCCCTATCTCCTCCTATCTTTATCTATCCTATCTACCTCTCTCTCTCTACCTCCCTCTAACTATCTCTCCCTCTAACTATCTATCTCTGTCTATCTCTCCCTCTAACTATCTCCCCCTCCATCTCTCTCTCTCCCCCATCTCTCTCTCTCCCCCTGTCTCTCTCCCCCTGTCTCTCTCCCCCTGTCTCTCTCCCCCTGTCTCTCCCGTCTCTCTCTACCTCCCTATCTCCCTCTCCCATCTACCTCCCTCTCTCATCTATCTCCTTCTCCTGACTGGCCTCGAACTCAGAACTCTGCCTGCCTCTGCCTCCAGAGTGCGGTGATTTAAGGCCTGCATCACCACACCCCTCTTCTTAACACCTCAAGGCTTGAGAGCCTCTAAATTGCTGCAGGCAAGTTCATCCCCAGGAGGCCTGGAAGGCCCAATCTGAATTGACCTTTAGCAACAGTCCTTCCTGCTCTCAACCTCATGTTGGTGTGTGTGTGTGTGTGTGTGTGTGTGTGTGTGTGTGTGTGCATGCACACGCGCGTGCTCTTGTGTTGTACATGGATGGATGAAGGATAAACAGATCTCTTGAGAGCTTTGATAAAATAAATACTGTGAAGACAATAGAGGAGGCAAGGGGAGTGAGGGAAGGGCTGGGATTGATTGAAACTGGAACCTACCCATTTGACTAGACTGACGAGTGATCTCCAGGAATCAGCTTGTCTCTGTCTCACCAGAGCGAGGGAATATGGGCACCCTCTATCTGCCACATACAGCTTTTCCATGGGTGCTGAGGGTCTAAATGCACATTTGCAAGCACTTGTAGTGACAATTTGGCTTTCTTACGGGGATGGAGACATGGCTCAGCAGTTAAGAGCACCAGCTGCTCTTCCAGAGATCCTGAGTTCAATTGCCAGCAACCACATGGTGGCTCACAACCATCTGTAATGGTTCTGATGCCCTCTTTCTGGTGTGTCTGAAGAAAGCAATGGTGGTGTACTCATATGCATAAAATAAATAAATATTTTTAAAACTTATATTATGTGAAAATGTTTTTGTTTTAATCCCAGGTGTGGGATATGGGGCTGCTTCAGATCATCCACAGCAGCTGACTATGACTTGTCCCATGCACTGGCAGTGGCATGATTTCACCAGCTGAAGATAGTTTGCTTTTGGAATGCTGGGCACTTTTGAGAAGATATAAAGATGCCAGAGCCCTGTAAGTGATGACAGCTGCCTCCCCACCCCCCTCTGCTGCTTCTTGCTGGCAGCTGCTCCTTCCTCCAATGCTTCTTCTACGGGTGGATTTCTGGTTGGAGGTATCCTGATGACACCAGTTGGACTTGCCCCTAGATACTCAATGCCCCTAATAAGAAGGAAGTAATATGAAGAGGCTTATGCCTCCCTTTCTACTCTAACCTTTTTTGCCTACCTAGTGTTGGTGGGCTAGAAGGGACTGGTGAAGAAGTGTTGAAAGGGAGGTAAATATAAGAACCCAATAAAAAGGCTGGACAATGGTGGCACACGCCTTTAATCCCAGTACTCGAGAGGCAGAGGCAGGTAGATTTCTGAGTTCAAGGCCAGCCTGGTCTACACAGTGAGTTCCAGGACAGCCAGGGTTAAACAGAGAAACCTTTTCTCGAAAAAACAAACAAACAAACAAACAAACAAACAAAAAAATAGGGACATTGCTTGGGGGAGAAGATAGGCCTGCAAAGGCCTGTGGTGGCAGAGCACACACGTGAGCTGTGTATCTGTGGGGCTGGCAATAAAGAACCTGACTCTTGGAGTCCTACAGGACTCCAGCAGTCTCTTTGCCTCTTGATTCTTTTGCTTTGTGAGTTACTGTATTGATCACAAAGCCTGATCAGGAAGCTGCTGTAACTATTTACATGAAAGAGGACAGTGGCTTGGCTTTGACCCAGGAATCTTAGGAAGTGCTTGCTGGATTGGACTGAGCCATTTTGTTTCAAACCAGTAGAAATCTGAACTTCCTAGCTGCTTTCAGAGCATGAGGGAGACCCCTCCACTAGAAGCAAAAACTTGCACAGGAAAAGCCATCTGAATTCACAGAGAGTCCTGTTGTTGGTCAGGAACCATGGAGTTCAAAGCCAGAAATGCCCACAGGATGATGAATCAGCAGTGACGCCGCTCATCTGAGGCCACATGGCAGCAACTCCATGGATTCTAAAATGAAGGCTTGCTCTACTGATGCACCCAACTCTGGCTGCTGTGCTTCTCCAGCTTCTTACACCAACACTATTTCAATTGCCCCAGTGGGTGGCATGCCCCGGGTGGCAGCAGAGGTCTGCTAGTGCCATGCCAGTCAGCAGTCCAGCTCTGCCACATACTCAATCCCAGAGCCTGCCTTGCTTCCCTGAGCCTCTGAGGCAGCTCTGGTTTCTCAATACTTGGCAGGCTCCTTGATCCTTTCACACACCACTCAGATCAGAAATCTGTGCTGGCTGAGACCAGCACATGCTGGTGCTTGCATGTGGTGCCTGCCGATATGCTAAGTGTCCATGTCCTGTGGCTCAGTGCTTCCTGTTGTAGGATGCAGCCTACAGCAGTACATGATTCCTGCAGATTCTTATGCAGGGATCACAATGCAAAACAGTAGGCTTATTTATGTGTGTGCCTAAAGAACTTTATATACACCATGGGCAGGCATGGGCCACCCTAGGGGAGCAGAGGCTCTTGGATTACCTGGAACTGGAGTTACAGATGGTTTTTAGCCATCTGACATGGGTGCTGGAAACTGAACCCAGGTCTTGTACCTTAATCACTGAGTCATCTCTCTAACACTGAGCAATATGTTTTAAGGAAATCTGCTTTATTTTTCTATATAGGGTTTCTCTGGCCAAGTAGTCCTGGTTGTCCTGGAACTTGCTCTGTAGACCAGGCTGGCCCCAAACTCAGAGAGATGTGCTTGCCTTTGCTTCCTGGGTGCTGGAATTGAAGGTGTGAGCCACCATTGCCTGGCTACCTACAGAAAAATCTTGAAGAAGAGGAAGAGGAGGAAGAGGAGCAAGGACAACAAGAACAGCATCTAGTGTGTGTGATGGCTGCACACATCTTTAGCCATAACTTTTAGGAGGCAGAGGCAGAGGCAGAGGCAGAGGCAGAGGCAGAGGCAGAGGCAGAGGCAGAGGCAGAGGCAGAGGCAGAGGCAGAGGCAGAGGCAGAGGCAGAGGCA
>LR755238.1:12606-23827 GCA_902729485.2 Mus minutoides | reverse complement strand
GAGGGCTCAGCAGTTAGGAGTGAGCATAGGGCATACAGAGGACCTGAGTTCAGCTCCAGGTCAGGTAGCTCTCAACTGCCTGAAATTCCTGCTCCTGGGCACATTTGGTCTCTGAGGGCACTGACTCTCTGGCACATTCTGACATACATAATTAAGAGTAAAATTTAAAATGTTTAAAAATCTTCAGAGGGAAAAAGTAAATCATGGCATTGGCACATGAGCTACTTCGGTGCTAGGCTTAAACCCAAGAGAAACAATTAACATTCACACAGGAAACTCAGAACTAATGCACAGAGCAGCACCGCTTAGGACATCTAAGTGAGGACGAGCTCAGATACATGAATAAGATAGGCCATGCAGTGAAGTTTTATTCAGATACAAAAAGAATGGGGTGGGTGGATGTGTAGCTCCATTGGTAGGGTGCTTGCCTAGCATGTGCCAAACCCTGGGTTCATATCCAGTACAGTGTAAACCCATCATGGTGGGGACAGGCATGCAATCCTAGCATTTGGGAGAAGAAGACAAGAGGGTTGCAGCTTCAAGGCTAACTTATGTTACTTAAGGAGTTCAAGGTCAGCCTGAACTGAATGAGAATCTGTTTCAAAACAAGATGGAGGGCAGAGCGTACACGGTGACTGGGTGAGGAGTAAAATTAAATTTTACTCTAAATTTTACTCTTAATTATATATTTATATTATTAATACTTAATTATATAATTATACTTACTTAATTAATTTATAAAAATAAAATTTACAGTATCATCTCAGAGAGTGGAGACAGAAAGAAAGATCGGGGGTTCAACTCCCTGAGTGGACAAGGTGACCTGGTGAGAGGGTGAAGCACTGATGCAGAGGTTAAGCATTTGTGCTGTCACAGAGAGAGGACAGGCTCAGTCCCCAGGACTCACATGGTAGCTCAAAACTCTGTGAGTCCAGTTCTAGTGGATCCAACATTCTCCTCTGACCTTTGAGGGCACCAGCACATGTGTGGTAGTCAGATGTTCAAGCAAACAAAACATCCAGACACCCTAAATAAATCCTCAATATATTAATAATTATTATACTTATATAGTAAGTATACTTATATAATTATAATATAATTATATAATTACAATATACATATAATATGATATATAATGATTACATTATATTTATATAATTAATACTAAATTATATAATACTTACTTAATTGATTAATTAATTTATAAAAATAAAATTCACAGTATCATCTCAGAGAGTGGAGACAGCAAGATCAGGGGTTCAATTCCCTTCGGCCTTTACTACCCCATTGCAGGCTGTAACACTGAGCCATAATACAGGTCTTTTCCTGTTTTGTTTTTGTTTTTGTTTTGTTTTTTGAGACAGGGTTTCTCTGATTAGCCCTGGCTGTCCTGGATCTCACTCTGTAGAACAGGCTGGCCTTGAACTCAGAAATCCACCTGCCTACACACAGACACACACAGACACACACACACACACACACACACATGCATACAAACACATACATGCATACACACATACATATTCTCTCCTACACACACATGCATACAAACACATATATGCATACGCACATACATATACTCTTCTACACACACACACACACACACACACACACACACACACACACATTAGACAAAGTTATCATATGACCCAATAATTCCATTCCAAATGGTGCTGGCACAACTGGCAGTTATCATGCAGAAGAATGAGAATTGATCCATTTTTGTCTCCTTGTACAAAGCTCAAGTCTAAGTGGATCAAAGACCTCCACATAAAACCAGAGACACTGAAATTTATAGAGGGAAAAGTGAAGAAAAACCTTGAAGATATGGGCACAGGGGAAGATTTCCTAAACAGAACAGCAATGGCTTGTGCTGTAAGATCAAGAATTGACAAATGGGACCTTACAAAATTGCAAAGATTCTGTAAGGCAAAACACACTGTCAATAAGACAAAAAAATCCACCAACAGATTGCGAAGGGATTATTACCAATCCTAAATCTGATAGGGGATTAATATCCAATATATACAAAGAACTCAAGAAGCTGGACTCCAGAAATTCAAATAACCCGGTTAAAATTGGAGTACAGAGCTAAACAAAGAATTCTCAAGTGAGGAATACCGAATGGCAGAGAAGTACCTGAAAAAATGTTCAACATCCTTTATCATCAGGGAAATGCAAATCAAAACAACCTTGAGATTCCACCTCACTCCATTTAGAATTGCTAAGATCAAAAACTCAGATGAGAGCAGATGCTGGCAAGAATGTGGAGAAAGAGGAACACTCCTCCATTGCTGGTGGGATTGGAAACTGGTACAACCGCTCTGGAAATCAGTCTGGAGGATCCTTAGAAAATTGGACATAGTACTACTGGAAGATCCAGCAATACCTCTACTGGGCATATACCCAGAAGATGTTCCAACTTGTAATAAGAACTCATGCTCCACTATGTTCATAGCAGCCTTATTTATAATAGCCAGAATCTAGAAGGAACCCAGATGTTCCTCAACAGAAGAATGGATACAGAAAATGTGGTACATTTATTTACACAATTGATTACTACTCAGCTTTAAAAAACAATGAATTTATGAAATTCTTGGGCAAATGGATGTATCTGGAGGACATCATCCCTAGTGAGGTAACCCAATCACAAAAGAAGTCACTTAATATGCAGTCACTGATAAGTGGATATTAGCCCAGAAACTTAGAATACATAAGATACAACTTGCAAAACAAAAGAAAATCAAGAATGAAGACATAAGTATGGCTACTTCATTCCTTCTTAGAATAGAGAAGAAAACACCCATGAAAGGAGTTACAGAGACAAAGATTGGAGCTAATTCAAAAGGATGGACCATCCAGAGACTTCCCCACCTGGGGATCCATCCCATAATCAGCCACCAAACCCAGACACTATTGCATATGTCAGCAAGATTCTGCTGAAGGGACCTTGATATAACTATCTCAGTAAGGCTATGCCAGTTCCTGGCAAATACAGAAGTGGATGCTCACAGTGATATATAGGATGGAACACAAAGCTCACAATGGGGGAGCTAGAGAAATTATGCAAGGAGCTGAAGGGGTCTACAACCCTTTAGGTGGAACAACAATATGAACTAACCAGTACCCCCAGAGCTCATGACTCTAGATGCATACGTAGCAGAAGATGGCCTAGTAAGCTATCCCTGGGAAGAGAGGCCCCTTGGTCTTACAAAATTTATAGGCCCCAGTACAGGGGAATGCCAGAGCCAAGAAGTGGGAGTGCGTGGGTAGGGGAGCAGGGAGGGGGGAAGGTAAAGGTAACTTTCAGGATAGCATTTGAAAGGTAAATAAAGAAAATATCTAATAAAAAATAAAATAAAATATTCCATTGCATTTCAAGTCCAAAGTCCCCATATCTACATTCTTCCAATAAATAAATAAGAAAATAAATAAATATGGTTCGGCCTATTTCAGCAGTACCCCACTCCTGGTGCCACCTTCTGCTTAGCTATAGTTTTACTGCTGTGAGCAGATACTATGACAGACCAAGGCAAGTCTTATAAAGGTGAACATAAACAAGATAAAGATGTGATGGAGGGGTTATGACTGGCTGCTGGGATATACCCGAGTACTTGTTGATAATGGTAGTCCGTATCCTAGGCTAGGCTGGTTATAATCCCCCTGTGCTAGATTGAGTTTGAGTAAGGGGGCTTGGAACCATTCTGTGGTCTTTTACGTGGCATGGATGCTGGGTGCTGGCTACTAGCTGCTCATCATAGGCTGCGCAGGCAGTCAGGGTGACATATGCAGACAGATCTGTGTAAAAGGCCTGTGTTTTCGTGAGTGTAATATTGTTGGTGTCATTAGCATTCATGCCATATCCTTAAACAGGCTGGCTTTATGCCTGGTGGGAAGTTGGTGTGGCATAACCAGTGGGGGATCTGTCCATAAGAAGTTGCATATGCAATCTGCCCATAGGTGGCAGTGGTGTGAGCCTGGGTATAGCAGACATCAGTAGGCTGTCTATAGGTTCCCTAGCTTTGTTGCCGATAAGCCTGGATGGTCTGTGTATATCCTTGAGTTGGCTGGGCTGGGTAGGCACTGTAGCCCTGTTGGTTTGCAGCTTGGCTTTAGGCACTGTAATCTGTGCAAGCTGTTTTCTCTTCCCTCTCATATTCCCCCATGGTTGTGAAATTTTTAAGACCAGAGGAAATATGTGTTCTCCAATTATTATGACACAGTGTGAGAAGCATTGCTTTACAGGAAGCCTTGCTCTACAGTTCAGGCCAGGAATCAACTGTAGTGTTTCTCAAAGTCCCCACCAATAATGAATGCCTTAATTTTCTCTAAATGGTCATAGCTTGAATGTACTTTTTTAAAAAAAAAAAAATCATGTTATTCATTTACATTTCAAATGATATCCCCCTTCCAGCTTACCCCTCCAGAAACCCCCATCCCATCCGCCCTCACTCCCCTCACCTTGCGTCTAATGAGGTCACATCTTCACACATTCACCCACTCCCACCTCATCACTCTAGCATCTCCCTACTCTGGGGCATCAAGCATCCCTCCCTTCCCATTGAGGGCAGATAAGGCCATCCTCTGCTTCTTATGTATATGGAGTACTGGCTCCCTCCAGGTCTACTCTTTGGTTGGTGGTTTAGTCCCTGGGAGCTGTGGGTGGTCCAGGTAGTTGATATTGTTCTTCTTATGGGGTTCCAACCTCCTTCAGCCCATTCAGTCCTTCACCTAACTCTCCCATTGGTATTTTCATGCTCAGTCTGATGGTTGGCTGTAAGTGCCTGCTTCTGTATTGGTCAGGTGTTGGTAGAACCTCTCAGGAAATAGCTATATAAGGCTCCTGTTATCAAGCACTTCTTGGCATCAGCAATAGCATGTCTGTTTATTGTCTGCAGGTGGGAAGGGTCCCAAAGTAGAGTTGTCTCTGGATGGCATTTCCTTCAGTCTCAGGTCCAATTTTTGGCTCTCTCTGCCATGGATCACCCCAACCAGGTATGGAGGTCCCTGGAATGTGGGTTCTCAAGGGCTAGGTAGGTAAGGATTCAGTGGTGACAAACAGAAACAAACACAGAGGCAGTTTGAATCTGAGTTCATTTTGCAGCTCTCAAGCAAGGGTTTTTATACATTAAAAAAAAATTACAACTCTCAGTAGATGTGTTCAATGAAGCAGCCACAAATACCATCATTATCATTTAGCACAGTAAAGCACAAAAATCAAGCAATCATTACAACTCTGAAAAGATGTATTCAGTGTGTCACAAATAGAACAGGTAGCATTACTATTTATAGAAATCATCCATGTGTTACAACTCTGAAAGAATGTATTCAGTGGGACAGTCATCCAAGGCTAGTGGCATATTTCCAAGAGCGGGTTAATATATCTTTATGGTCAATTATTTTTTAACATCTAATGCCTGATTTTTTTATAAAACTTCAACGCATAAATTTAAACTATTTTAATTTATTTTATTTTAGTCTTTCTTTAGCATATACCAAAGCCCAATTCTGATGACACATGTGTAGTCATATGAAATTTTATTGTTGGGAAAGATTTACCTACCATAGTACAATTATATAAATTTGTAAATGATTTATAAAGAAAAGCGTTGGTTTCCCTGAGGATAAGGTCATGTTTGTGACCCCATCTCAAGGGATGGTTTCTTACCTATTTTTCTCCCTTAAGATCTTGGACTAGGCGACTAGAAACGTGTCATAAATAAGAAAAGGAATAAAAGATAACAAACCAGATAAATTGCCCTGAGAACTACGGCTCAGTATTGTGTTCTGGGCAAGAGTTCCAAAACTGGTTCTAGGAGGCTTCCTTCTGTTGAAGTTTTATTCTCAGTCTGTGGAACTCCTAACTATCTCTTTTGAATGTAGAGCTGTAGACAGAAGATGACTGGAAAAATAATAAGAAGAAGACTTATTCCTTACTTAGCCAGCGTGAAAACAATGATCCAGTGTAGCCAACTAACAGGGTTTAATGACCATCAACCAGAGCTAATAGACTGAGCCAAATCCTCTATGCCAGTAGACTCAACATGCACTTTGCCTACAGCAGAGATTTGGGCTTGTAATTGAGCCATATCATGAGTAATATCATTGTCTTTCCAAATTCTCAGCAAATGATTTTTAGTAAAATTCCAATTATGAGTTTCATTATAAGGTATTGGTGCTTCACACATGAAATGAAAGCTGGCATGGCACTTGGTAAAAAGCTAACTTTAATATTTTCTACTTCTTGTTCTAGTGCTAATACTACATCCTCTACAGCATCACTTTTTACTTCTAATATTTTATCTGTAATTCATTGCCTTCCAAGTGTTAAACGGACATTTGTATTTAAGTCATGAACAAAATGTGCACTCTTCATATCTGAGACTAAGGTGACTTTTGAGACTGCAAGTGAAGTAAGAATGGCTATTAAATCACTAATGTTTAAAATTAGAGCCACAACAAAACGCTTGGGTCTAATTAGTGCATTAAATCTTTTTAGCATTTGTAAGGCTACATTGTGAAACCAAACATCATCTTTTAAATCTACAAGAAGCATAACATAAGTAGGTATTTGTAATAGCAAAATAACTGAATAAATTTTAAATGAAATAAGATCAACACAAATAATTAAATTACATTTGGAAGAGCTGACCTGGCAAGTTTGTTTTACCTTAGTAATTTTTAAATCTGAGGATTGTCCAGCAAATATACCATAAGGATAGCTTAGGTAAGAGCTAATTGCCAAAGGAGTGCTCTTAGATGCCTTAGGCTTTTCTAGAAGGATCATGTTAGTTGCAGTAAAATGTCTCAATAATCCTGTAAAAACATTAGTAATATTATGTAAAGGAGAGAGTGGCTTACAGGTTCCACCCATCCTACATCGAACCATCTATTTATAAACTCATTTGTAAATGTTTGAGGCCTATATCCATGAAAAAGCTGTAAGTCATTGATTAAATGGTTTTGTTTTTTGGTTTTTGTGGTGTTTGTTTGTTTGTTTGTTTGTGTTTTGGTTTTTCAAGACTGGGGTTTTTCTATGTATCCCTGGCTGTCCTGGAACCTACTCTGTAGACCAGGCTGTCCTGGAACTCAGAAATATGCCTGCCCCTACCTCACAAGTGCTGTGATTAAAGGCATGCATTAAACACTGCCTGGCTTAAATGTTTTCTATAATCATAAAATGGTGAGGCTATAGAATAGTCATAAATTATTTATTGGGATTTCCAAGAATCAGGTACTGAAGCCCAAGAACTAAACCCACAATTAAGCCATCTTGAACTTTCATTTTGAAGCAAGTATACCCACGATTTATCATTATCCCTATATTCCTGTAGAAATTCCTTGGAGGCATAGTCTCTTTTGGCCTTATGAAAATTTCATTACACTTATAATAACCTGAAATGAATATTGAAAGCTCTCACTTTTTTCCCAATCTGTAGCTTGCTAATTTGTCTTCCTGACTATGTCCTTTGCCTTACAGAAGCCTTCCAGTTTTATGAGGTCCCATTTGCCAATTCTTGATCTTAGAGCATGAGCCACTGGAGTTCTGTTTAGGAAATTTCCCCCTGTTCCAATGAGTTCAAGGTTCTTTCCCACTTTCTATTCTATTAGATTCAGTGTATCTGGTTTTATGTTGAGGTGCTTGATCCACTTGGACTTGAGCTTTGTACAAGGAGACAAATATGGTTCTATTTTCATTCTTCTACATATAGACAGCCAGTTAGACCAGCATCATTTATTGAAGATGCTTTCTTTTTTCCATTGTATCTTTTTGGCTTCTTTGTCAAAAATCAACTGTCTGTAAGTGTGGGGTTTTATTTCCAAGTCTTCAATTCTATTCTACTGATCAATGTGTATGTTTCTATACCAATACCATGCAATTTTTTTTTTATCACCATTGCTCTGTACTAAAACTTCAGGTCAGAGATGGTGACTTCCTGCAGCCATTCTTTTATTGTTAAGAATTCTTTTTACTATTCTGGGTTTTTGTTGTTGTTGTTGTTGTTGTTGTTGTTGTTGTTGCCTTTCCAGATGAATTTGAGAATTGTTTTTCCTATGTCTTTGAAGAATTGTGTTGAGAATTTGATGGGGATTGCATTGAATGTATTGATTGTCTTTGGCAGGATGGACAGTTTTACTATGTTAATTATGCCAATCCATGAGCATGGGGGATCTTTCCATTTTCTGATATCTTCTTTGATTTCTTTCTTGAGAGACTTAAAGTTATTGTCATACAAATCTTTCACTTGTTTGATTAGAGTTATCCCTAGATATTTTGTATTATTTATGGCTATTGTGAAGAGAGTTGTTTCCCTAATTTCTTTCTCAGCCTGTTTATCCTTTGTATAAAGGAAGGCTATTGATGTATTTGAGTTAATTTTATATCTGGCCACTTTGATGAAGTTGATTTTCAGCTGAAGAAGTTCTCTAGAGGGCTAATAATATGCAAAATATATAAAGAACTCAAAAAGCTAATCACCCAAACACCAAACAACCCCATCAAAAAATGGGATATAGAACCAAATGGAGATTTCAGCACTGAGGAATCTTGAATGGCTGAGAAACACCTAAAGAAATGTTCAAAGTCCTTAGTGGTCAGAGAAATGCAAATTAAAACAACCCTGAGATTCCACCTTACACAAATCCAAAAGGCTAAGATCAAAACCGCAAGTGACAACACATATTGGAGAGGATGTGGAGAAAGAGGAACACTCCTCCATTGCTGGTAGCATTGCAAACTGGTACACCCACTCTAGAAATAATTCTGGGGCTGGTGAGATGGCTCAGTGTGTAAGGGCACTGACTGCTCTTCTGAAGGTCCTGAGTTCAAATATCAGCAACCACCTGGTGGCTCACAACCACTCATAATGAGATCGGACACCCTATTCTGGTGTGTCTGAAGTCAGCTACAGTGAACGTATATGTAATAATAAATAAATCATAAAAAAAGAAGAAAATAGATCTACCTGAAAACTCAGCTATTCCACATTTGGGAATATACCAAACGATGGCCCACCATACCACAGGGGCATTTGTTCCACTATGTTCATAGCAGCCTTATTTGTGATAGCCAGAAGCTGGAAAAAACCTAGATGTCCCACAACAAAAAAATTTGATAAAAAAAAAAATTGCGGTTCATTTATACAGTGGAATACTACTCAGCAGGTATTAAGAATGAAGACATCCCGAGTTTCACAGTTAAATGGATGGAACTAGTAAAGATCATCCTGAGTGATGTAACTCAGAGCCAAAAAGACATGCATGGTATACACTCACTACTACATGGATGTCAGCTGGAAAAAGCAAAACAAACAAACACACACACATACACAAACAAACAAACAAACAAACAAAATAACAGAGCACCCAAGGTACATTCCACAGACCCCACAAAGATCAACAACCTGAATGCCCAAATGAGGACATTTCAATCCCACTTTGGAGGGAGAAGAAAGCAATCACATGTGGGGAGGGAGGGAGGCACCTGAGAGGGAAAGTGGGGAGTGGGATAGGAGGTAGGGAGGATAGGGGAACCTGATCTGGTACTGGGTGAGGGAAAAAGACTGAAGCCATGAGGGCCAGCAGAAAGAATGGAAACGGGTCACCTCAGGTGATATGAGGTGGGGCAGGGGGAACCCTCCAGAATGCACCAGAGGCTCGGGAGGTGACAAACTCTCAAGACTTAAAGGGAGGGAACTTAGATGAAATGCTCAACAGTAGAGAAAGGGAACTTATAGAGCCCACCTGCAGCAGGAAGACAGGGCATCAAATGAGGGAGAGGAGAGCCATCTCACAGTCACAACTCTGATCCATAATTGTTTCTATCTGACAGAATTACAGGGATGGAAATGGAGAGGAGCTTGAGGAAAAGAAGATCCAGTGACAGGCCCAAAGTAGGATCCAGGTCTAGAGGAAGTCCCAAGGCCTGACACTATTACTGAGGCTGTGGAGTGATCACAAAAAGGGATCTATCTTGAGTGCCCTCTGAAAAACCTAACAAGGAGCTGAAAGGGTCAGATGCAGATATTTGTACCCAGAGAGATGGGCAGAAGCAGCTGACCCCTGCTGTTGAATTAGGGAAGGCTGAAAGAAGCTGAGAAGGACAACCCTGTAGGAGGACCAGACATCTCAATTAATCTGGACACCTGAGACCTCTCAAACACTGGGCCACCAAAAAGGCAGCAGACACCAGCTGATATGAGGCCACCAACACACATACAGTAGAGGACTGCCGGGTCTGTATTCATTCAGAGATGATGCACCTAACCCTCAAGAGTCTGGTGGTCCCAGGGAGTTAAGAGTTCAGGTGTTGGGGGAGTGGAGACATCCATGAGGAGACAGGGGCATGATGAGGAGGGATGGGATGTGGAAGAGTAGGAGGGTGGAGGTGGCAATAAAATATGGAGTATAAAAATTAAATTAATTAATTAATTATATGGAAGAATAATAAACCAAATACATTATTTATGTAATTTTAAAAAGAAAGAAGAAAAGAAAGCTCCCACATTAACTTTCTAAGGTGCAGGGGCTTTGTATCTGGACCTGATCTATCTGGAGGTTCAGATAGAAAAGTTCTATAACTAATAGGAAGGCAACCTATTGGGGGTATTCCCTTAAAAGTAACAAAAATTAGAGCAGAGAGTATTGCTGCATTTTCCCGTGCAGCTGTTGTAATAATATGTCAGCGCCCTCAGAGGGAGGAAGCACCTGTCTTTCTTATGGACAGGAACATTTCTGGGTTAAAAATTTGAGATGATTGGGTGGCCCTATCCCCCTACAGGGGGTCGTGCCTATATACTGGTGGTGGTCTCTACAGGTTGTATCTCCCCTTTCTTGGGGTTTTCAGCTAAAGTCATTGCCATTGGCTTCTTGGAGCCTCTCATATCCCTGGAATGTTTTTTTTTCTCTTTATTAGATATTTTCTTCATTTACATTTCGAAAGTTATCCAGAAATTTCCCCTTACCCTCCCGCATCCCTGCCCTGCTTCCCTACCCACCCCCTCCCACATATTGGCCCTGGCGTTCCCCTGTACTGAGGCATATAAAGTCTGTATGACCAAGGGGCCTCTCCTCCCAATGATGGCCAACTAGGCCATCTTCTTCCATATGTGCAGCTAGAGACATGAGCGCAGGGGGAACTAGTTAGTTCATGTTATTCTTCCACCTATAGGGTTGAAGACCCCTTCAGCTCCTTGGGTACTTTCTCTAGCTCCTTCCTTGG
>LR755238.1:0-12506 GCA_902729485.2 Mus minutoides | reverse complement strand
TAGAGACCACATTTTGAACTTCATTCTTCTTGAGATTCATGTGTTTAGTAAATTGTATCTTGGGTAGTCTAGGCTTCTGGGCTAGTATCCACATATCAGTGAGTACATGTTATGTGAGTTCTTTGGACTTTCTAGTGGCTATCTGCAGTGCCCCATGCCCCTCTGCTGCATGTTTCCATTCAGTTTCCTGATCCTCTGTACTTCTGTTCCTGCCCCCTTTTCCCTCTCCCTTCTCTCCATCCCATGTCCCTGCTTCCCTCTAGGTCCTGTGATTACTGTGTTCTCCTTTCTATGTAGGATGAAAGAATCTACACTTTGGTCTTCCTTCTTAATCTACATATGGTATGTGGGTTGTATTGTGATTATTCTGAGTTTTGGGGCTAAAATCTATTTCTCAGTGAGCACATACCATGGGTGTTCTTTTTTGTCTGTGTTACAGCACCCAGGATGATTTTTTTTAGTTCCATCCATTTCCATGTCAATTTCATGAAGCCATTGTTTTTATTAGCTGAGTAGTTCTCCAGTGTGTAAATGTCCCACACTTTATGTATCCATTCTTCTGTTGAGGGACATATGAGTTGTTTCCAGTTTCTGGCTATTATAAATAAGGCTGCTGTGAACATAGTGGAGCATGTGGCCTTGTTATAATTTTGACCTTCTTTTGGGTATATGCCTAGTAGTGGTATAGCACTCTTTACAGTATTCAATCCATACCCATAGAGAGGTGTAACACTAACAATTCATCAGAGAAATGTCTTTGTGCTGTGAAGGGGTTATAAAACTAAACAAACTGAAGAGAACGAATGACTCTGTTATGCCCAATTACAAATGAGATAGCTATATCATTCCCTTTACTAATGTTTCGGATAACATGCATGGTAAATAGAAGGGGAAAAAAAAATCAAAGAGTCTGATGTAAGAGATTTCTCTCATGGATCTTTCCAAAATAGAAAAGTAATTATTCATATTTAAAAACTGGCATGCTTAATCTTCACCTTTCCTGAAAGACATGGTTTCCATGTGTAGCTCTGCATGTCCTCGAATTTTCTGTGTAATTTTCTCTGGCCTCAGCTCAGAGATGTGCCTGCCTCACCCTCTTCTGCTGGGATTAAAGACGTTCATCACCACAATCTGGGTAAAACCTGTTATTCTTTTTTAAATTATTTTATTTATTTATTTATTTATTTATTTACATTTCAGCCGTTTGGATCCTTCTGTCTCACCTTCTTGAACTGTGGTTCTCAACATTCAAAATATTGTACACCTGTAATGCAGTTCCTCATGCTGTGGTGGCTCCCAACCACAAAGACATATTTGTTGCTACTTGATCATTATAATCGTGCAATTTCTATGAAATGTAATGCAAATATCTGACATTCAACCCTATGAGCCTGTCATCTAGCCACAATGGGGTTTCCTCACAGAGGTTCAGAAGCCTGCTATTGAAAGTTGGCCACAGAGTCAGAGATATGCCACTGTCCCCACTCATGCCTCTGCACAGGCACCTGCTCTGCCCAGGACTCAGTACCTGCCTCTGCCTTTATACACTGATGGAATTAAAGTGTTGCAACTCCATTTTCTCAGGTTTATGTGAGTTGGTGTTTTGTGGGTTTGTTTGTTTTTTCTTTTTTTTCTTTTTTTTTTGGTATTTGGGTTGTTTGTTTGTTTTTTCTGTTTTAGTTGTTGTTAGGCTATTTATTTATTTATTTTATTACTTTGCCTTTAGGAAAGATATGCTGTGTGTCTTGTACCAGAGAATGATTGAATTCTAATGTTCCTGCTGACAGACGCCAGGTGCAGGGATTGCAGGAACTTTCCATATTTGGATAGCACAGTCTTATCAGCTAAATTCTACCTATGCTGTTTACCTGTACAGGGCTTAATCCCTGACCTTAGGATGCAACCTTATTTGAATATGGCACTGAAGCTAATCCAAAATTCTGAAATCCTGCAAAGGCTAGAATCTCAAAATATAGAAAGCTAAACTATACCAAAACTCAAATCAATGAAATGTTAATGTTGAAACAATGAGGAACAAAATTATCCAACATCACTGGAAAATTAAAGGCCAGAGAACTTGCCATAATCAAAGGGGTTAGAGAACCAAATGCTGGTGACTTGGTCCAGAACAAGCAATGCCAGCAATAAAATCCTAGGTGGGGAAATGTATAACTTGTGTTGGTATTCATGTCAGCTAAGGCCATTGTTTACTTTTAAAACTGAAGCCTTCTGATTGGCTGCTGAAAGGCATCACCGGGTACATCAGGGCAAAGTCATAATGCATCTTCAATGTTTCTACCTAATATGGGAACTTAGATAACTCACGGGAATCGCAAACACATACACAGATCCCAACAACTCAATTAGCCTGTGCCTGTTGTCTTCAAATCGACCCAGAATCCTTTTTCTCAACACGACTCTTATTCCACTTCACATTTTTGACATTCATGTTTTGGAAGTGATTCGTGGTAAAAGAATTGCTTTTGTCAGCTATTTTTCATCATGTGAGGAAAGTATCCATAAATCCTGCTCCATGAACCAAGTGCCTAGATGTTCTGAAACCAGAGCTATGCAGAATGTTGGGAGAACGATAATTAAATAGGTAGGGGTGGCTCCTCTGAGATGTTTTTTCTGTCTTCAGAGATGTTTTTTCTGGAGAGATCCACTGATTGTTCCTCCACGGGGACATCTGCAGTAGTCGGAGCACTCACGAACTCTACATGATGACTGGAGTTGCCTTGACTTGCTCTTCTGGCACCATGAGGGAACTGAAAAACAACACCCGCCCTCCATGCTCAGGGTACTGTTCTTTCTGTATAATAAGATGGGAGTCCATCTCATTTCCACTACAGCTTTCACCAACGTTTACTTCAGTAGAATTACAAGAGGTGTTGCATTCATATTCACTGTTTTCTTTTTCTTTTTTTTTCTTTTTTTTCTCCCATCCCCCATCCCCCCATACCTCCACACCCCCAGCCCCAAATCCTTGTCCTGTCCTCCTCCCTCTTTCTTTTTGTTTTTTTAGGTTTATTTATTATAGGTAAGTACACTGTAGCTGTCTTCAGACACTCCAGAAGAGGGCATCAGATTTCGTTATGGATGGTTGTGAGCCACTATGTGGCAGCTGGGATTTGAACTCGGGACCTTCGGAAGAGCAGTCCACACTCCTAACCACTGAGCCATCTCACCATCCCCCCCCTTTTAACGTTTATTTATTATTATATATAAGTACACTGTAGCTGTCTTCAGACATACCAGAAGAGGGTGTCAGATCTCAATACAGATGGTTGTGAGCCACCATGTGGTTGCTGGGATTTGAACTCAGGACCTTTGGAAGAGCAGTCAGTGCTCTTACCTGCTGAGCTATCTCTTCAGCCCATTTTCACTGTTTTCTTGTTCTTTGGAAAGAAGACGATCTATGAAAATGTACCCAAAATGGACCCCCTCAAAACATGACTCTTTTATCCAGGTTACCCACTAACCTGTGGCCGGCCAGTAATGGATCTTGTGTGATGTCTCCTGGCATCTGTGCATCCTCTGGTGTTGGCTTTGTTGCAGATTGCTCTTGTTTCAAAAGCTTGATGACTTCTTTTAATGGCATGTTTTCAGAAAAGAGGGCTTCCTCTCCTTGCATAAAGCCATGTTCTTATTCATGAGCCTGTGGATTGCAGACACCTACTCACAACCTGCTAACACAGGGAGACTAGACTATTGATTAGCTCATTTTTCTAGCCCTTAAGTGTAATGATCTTTCCTGGCACTCACAAATTCTGATTTCTAAAGTCACTATAGATACTGTGTTTTCAAATGTCAAGTCGCTTTCCCTAGAGAAACACGAAGTTGTGTTCCTGTGAGCTCTGCCCACCATAGTTTCTTTAACTGGTCAACACACTGAAGGAGGATAAGCCTTCCTTAAACTAACTGTCCCATGTTTTCAGATTGTCCTAACTTTACCTGATTGTCTTAGTCAGGGTTTCTATTCCTGCACAAACACCATGACCAAGAAGCAGCTGGGGAGGAAAGGGTTTATTCAGCTTACACTTCCACATTGCTGTTCATCACCAAAGGAAGTCAGAACTGGAACTCAAACAGGTCAGGAAGCAGGAGCTGAAGCAGAGACTATCGAGGGATGTTCTTTATTGGCTTGCCTCTCCTGGCTTGCTCAGCCTGCTCTCTTATAGAACCCAAGACTAACAGCCCAGAGATGGTTCTACCTTGATCACTAATTGAGAAAATGCCTTACAGCTGGATCTTGTGGAGGCATTTCCCTAACTGAAGCTCCTTTCTCTTTGATAACTCCAGCTTGTGTCAAGTTGACACAACATTGGCCAGTACACTGATCTCTTTTTTAAAATGTAGTGCCTCAAAGAAGCTCAAGGCCTGCTCTCAGGAACATGACTGGATATTATGGAAGCAGTGTACTTAGTATGTACTTTCAATCATGAAAATTTAAACTTAAAATAATACTCAAAGAGTATATGCAGTACAATACTTAACTTGCAAGGTGTGGTCAAAACCTATATCCTAGCTGGGCAGTGGTGGCACACGCTGAGGCAAGAGAATTTCTGAGTTTGATGCCAGACTGTTCTACAGAGTGAATTCCAGGACAGCCAGGGCTATACAGAAGTCCTATCTCAAAAACAAAACAAAACCCAACAAAAACCAAAGCAAAACCCCAAAACCAAAAATCATTTAACCTAACACTTGAGAAGCAGAGGGAGGGTAATTCCTCTGATTCCAAGGCCAAGGAGGACTACTTAAAGAAACCATGTTGCAAATCACAAATACAAGCAAGCAAGCAAGCCACCAACCAACCAAGAAATGAACCATACAACTAAACCAACAAAAATGTACACAAAAGCTGGGTGTGATGGCACACTCCTTTAATCCCAGCACTCGGGAGTCAGAGGCCGGTGGATTTCTGAGTTCGAGGCCAGCCTTAGTCTACAAAGTGAGTTCCAGGACAGCCAGGGCTATAAAGAGAAACCCTGTCTCGATAAACCAAAAGAAAAAAAAAATCTAAACAAATTATCTGAAATAATAGGAAGCATTTTTAATTGATAGATAGGAATGTGTGTATGGTGTGGTTAAATATTTTCAGTTTCTTTGCAATTTCTGTATATGTCTAAGAATTAGGCAAATCACAGCTTTGAGAAAACATCCAACATAATCAAATCTATATTAGGTCTATCCAAATGTGAATGTTTGGACTGAAGCACCATTACTCATCACAGAAATGCTTATGAGTATGGTGCTGTATACAGTACCAACCATATTTCAGTATCAGAACTTTACCATTCTGACACCTCAGTTTTCTAGACAGAGAATCAATGACATGTAATAGCCAATTTGAGAATCCATCCAGTCAATTTGATCCCAAATGTTTGCCACACACTTCCAGGGATGACAGACTAGAACTGTGAAACTTGTTTATAAGTGTGTGTGGCAGGATCTAACATAGTCCTCATGAATACTCAGTAAGCACCTCCATGAACAAGCTGTATTTCACACACAAGTTATCTCCTCTACATCCAACTAAGTCCCTGAGGAACTCACCATGACAGGAGGCTTCAAGCACTCATCAATCAGACTCTCCATGAATCTCCTCATATTGGTGCCACTGGATTTCCAATTCTCTGTCAAAGCATACTTGTCCTTGCAGTGCCCAATGAGGAGAAACTGCTCCAAGACCAGTTGAGACATCATCTGCTCCTTAGTCTGCTTTTGCTGCTGTCTTGTGCTTAAAGGATTTTCTAAACTGTGAAGCCATTGTGGTGACAACTGTCAAAAAGATTCAACTATAGCAGTTTAGTACCTGTTGTGTGACTTTAGGAACAAAGCTAACAGTTGATGTACTGTAAAAGCTGTGAATTTAAAAAAGGAGGAAACATGTAATTAATGTTAAGACAAAGAAACAAAACAAAGTGAGATTTGTGTCACAGATGGTTTTATGGGTTCCTGACAGTAAATATTTCACTGTAGTCCTACAAATCTGCTTGCAGGGAAGTGGAAATGGGCAAAACACCTGAAAAGAAGTGGAAAAACAAACTTGACTCAATACTGAGAGAGTCCTGTGTCTAGGGTGCATAGATCTGTCATAAGATCATAAGAACACAGCCATGTCATCTCTTCACCCCTTGGAAAAGGTGGAGTTATTTTGCTGTTCCTCAAATTTAAGTTTCATCCTGGTGTCTCATTCTAACGTACCAGAGAATGCTACTTTCATAAGTAAATATTTACAATGAATAACCAGTAATATTAAATTCACAGAGAAGCAAACAAATATCCACACACATACCTGAATGGTTACCAACCTAGAGTTTTCTTTAGAGTTTAGAAAAAATCAACCTCTTGATCAGTAAAGCTAGGCTTGCATAAACAGAAGGTTTCACACAAGAAATAAAATAAGCAAAAGCAACAAAAACAAGAACAAAAAAAAGATGATAGAAGTAGTAAGGTTGCCTTGGAACCCCTACTACTAGGAAGGTAGAAGCCATGATTTTAAATCATTTTTTGTTGTTGTTGGAAAGGATCCATAATGCTAGCTTGTCCGTATAAAAGAAACACAATCTAGCTATTTTATTTACAAACTCAAGCCTAAATAGGGCAGATATACAGCTATTCTAACTTATTCCCCAATGATCAAGTCCCTTGTTACTTGCTGTTTCTCTGTTCCAAGAATTCATATTTCACCTCTTCCCATGGCAGCCTCCTCCACTTAAGTCTTCTTTCTTCTTTCTCTCCCTCTACCAGCAATCTCTTCACTCAATCCTCAAATCCCACCTTTCTCCCTCCAATGGCCAATCATAGCAAGTTGCTATTTTTTTTTTCAGTTGAATTTGGGAGCAATAATCAAATAGCATTATTTGGTGGATGTGTGGCTCTGTACTTTGTGGAGAAGTACAATTGAGAAGCCAATATTTAGCATGATAATACAAGTAGAATCAGAACAACCCACTGCATTTTTTTATTTATATTAAGAAGTAGAGTTGGTGGATAAAACAGCAATTCTTTTGTATGAAAAGGTATTTTATATTAATAGAGTTTATACAATATGAGAACTTCCTACAGAAAAGTATTTGTAATAGCAACAAAATTAATAACATAAAATATTAGGTCTTAACAAAAACATTACTTTTAGAGAGGAAATTTTTACAATTTAAAATATGTTCTATATAGCAAAGAAGAAGGAACTTATATGCTACATTCTTCAAATAAAACATCAGGGACACAGACATGACACGTTTCAATCCACAGAGTGACTATGTATGTTACAAAGTAATATGGGTTACAAATATCATTCTCCTGCAGTTTGTCAAAAGGATATAGAATTCATAAAAATAATGAAATAATGTAGTTCTGAGACAGAGTACTCATCTTTCATGTATGAGACTCTGGTTTCAAACTCCAGGTCTGATAAGACCAGAATAAGCATGGCATTGTCAGGTATTCAGAGCAAGCTGCACTATTAGAACTGCAGTGAATATACAGTAAATATTCACTATGAAATTATTGTCTTTTAAAAAATTGGTTTGTATTTTAAATTTTTAAATTAGTATACATGTATTATGTGGGTTAAATGGTGGTGTCCCAAGTTCTCTCAGGTCTTAGGCTGCTCAGTGAGGCAGGATGCTGGAGTTAGTTGTTTTATTGGTTTTCTTGATACTTTATTTAGTTCTACTTCAAGTGTTATCACCTTTCCTGGTTTCCCCTCAAAAATCCCTTATCCCCTCCCCACTTCCCCTGTTCACCATCCCCCTCACTCTTTCTTTCTGGTCCTGGCATTCCCCTACACTGGGGCATTGATCCTTCACAAGGATCTGGTCCATTGATGTCTCTGCTACATATGCAGCTGGAGTCATGGGTCCTTGCATGTGCACTCTTTGGTTGGTGGTTTAGTCCCTGGGAGCACTGGTAGTCTTGACTGTGCTTTCCCCTCAAGGGCTCCTGCTTTGTGTGGGGGTCAGGCTAGGAGAAGTCACTGGATCCTGCCCCAGGGGTGGGAGAGAGCAGTATGAGATCCCCAGGAATTTTGAAAGCTGGCTCAGGCATCCCTGGAACTTCATGGAGGACAGGGAGACCAGATTCTCAGACTCTTGGGCACTAGAGAAACAACTGGATGCTGCAGAAGAGTTGAGAACTGAGTACCCACCCATGTCCCTCCCCAGCGGGCAGGATTTAGCCCCAGGCTGAGGGGAAAGGGCAGGGAACTTAAGTTGAGTCCCACTAGGATGAGCAACGTTGGCTTGTCTGGTGGGCAGCTTGACTTGGTGGAGTCCATGGCTGAGAACTCTGAGAGACCTTCTGCTGGAGACTAGAGTAGGCTCATTAGATTAAGGCCTACGCCATTTGTTGCCTCCCACATTGAATCCAGATGAAAAGAGACAGTCCATGGTTTTAAAGCATTTATTGTCACAGAGGAGAGTGGTGATGAGTGAAACTGTACTCCCCTTTCTCAGGGTGGGCCTGAAGTTATACACCTTGTGCAGGAAGGAGTGTCTGGGAAGGGAAGTTTATTGGCTAAGCCCTTCAGACCTTTAGCTACCTCATTAAAATGGAGATCTGTGTTGAGGGTACCTGACCTGTGGTCACATTTTCTACCTGTGGAGGGTCTTGAGTCACTGCCCTTACTTGACTGATGGCCATAGACCTATGGAGAGCCTAGGCCTCAGGACAGGGCCTTGGTGTCCAGGAGCATGGCAAAATACCTACCATTCCTTGCTGGGGTCACCACGATTTCAAACATAGCTCAACCAGAAAGCAGGCTGCCTTTCATGGTCCCACAGTATTAGGGTTCAAACATAGCTCAACCAGAAACCAGGCTGCCTTTCATGGTCCCACAGTATTAGGGTTCAGTAGGATGTTTTCAAACAAATTTCTTTTTTACTATTGTCTTACATTTTCTCTCCATTCCCCTGACTCACTCTCACAAGTGTATAGGTGCTTCATTATCCCTTCTCTTTAATGGCACATTTGTCCTAGTCAGCTCTCATTGATTCCTCAACAACTCTTTATTCTACTTTTTTGACCTCTTCTCTGGTTTTATATATCATACCCACTTTTTCTTGCATTTAAATATGTATGAACAATGTGATTCACATCCTTGTATGAGACAGAATGTTCTTCAAGACTATGTCTGGATTCTCAGAATCTGAACACCTACCAAAGAACATACACAGGCTGGACCTAGGCTGCCTTCCACATATGTAGGAAATGTTTAGCTTGTTCTTCACATGTGTCTCAAACAACTGTAACAGGGGCTGTCCCCCCAAAAAGTTGCCTACGTTTAAGAAATGTTCTTCTTACTTGGCTGCTTTGTCTGGCCTCAGTGGGACATGAAGCCTTACAATGATGTGAATAGCCAGGGTGGAGCATACTTTCAAGGACTCTTTCTCGGAGGAGAAGGAGACAAGGGATAGGAAAAGGATGTTGGAAGAGGGTGACTGGGAGGGAGCAGTGAGCTGGATGAAAAGTGATACATAGAAAAATAAAAGTAAATTATGTAAAATGAAAATTTTGATACACACACACACAATCACACAAATCATTTTAAGTCCATCTGGTTCCTGAAAATTTGATTATTTTATTTTTCTTCACAGATTGACAAAATTCTTCTGTGTATTAATACCATACTTCTATTATCTGGTAATGAACATAATTTCTCTGCTGTTGTAAATTTTGCAGAACTTAATGTGCAAGTTCAGTTTCTCCAAGGCAGTTTCACTCTTAGTGTATATGCTCAGAAATCATACAACTCTGTTATATTGTAATCCTATTTTTTATTTTAATGAGATACCTTTGTTATTGTTTGTAATATGAATGAAGTACTTTACCACTTACCATTAAAGCCTGAAGATTCTTTTGTTCCACAGCATTGTCTGAACTTGTGGTATGAAACGGAAAAGCTTCAGTAAGGCAAAGAACTGCATCAAAAGGAAAAAAATGTCCGCCAACAGAATGGGAAATGATCATCACTAACCACATATCTGACAGATGGCTGATATCTAAAATGTATAAAGAACTCAAGAAACTAGATAAACAACAAACCAATTAATCTAATTTAAAATTTAGTACATATTTAAACAGAATTTTTAATAGAAGAATCTCAAATGGCTAATATGGACATAAAGGAATGTACCACTGTTTTATTTTTTTTGGGGGGGGGTGGTTTTTTGGTTTTTGGTTTTTGGTTTTTGGAGACAGGGTTTCTCTGTGTAGTCCTGGTTGTCCTGGAACTCACTCTTTAGACCAGGCTGGTCTCCAACTCAGAAATCTGCCTGCCTCTGCCTGGAGTGCTGGGAACAAAGGTGTGCACCACCACGCCCAGCATCACTTTCTTAGCCACCAGGAAAAAGCAAATCAAGATGACTCTGAAATTCTATCTTACAGGTGGCAGAATGACTAAGATCAATATGATGAGTGCCAGTTCATGCTGCTAAGGATATGGAGCAAGGGAATACTCCTCCATTGCTGGTGAAAGCACAAATCTATACAGCAATAATGGAAATCAATATGGTGGCTTCACAGAAAATTAGGAATCACTCAATCTACCTGAAGACAGAGCTATACTAATCCAAGGTGTGTGTGTGTGTGTATATATATATATATATATATATATATATATATATATATATACTGTTTTACTGTAAAACTAGAAATCTCATTCAATCAACTATGTTCTTAACAGCTTTATCCATAATATCCAGACACTGGAAAATAACTATATGTCTGTAAACTGAAGAATGGAAAAAAAAATGTGAAATATTTACAGAATAGAATACGAGTATTACACAGCAGATAAAAACATTAACATCATGAAATTTGCCTGCAAATCAATGGAGCTAAAAAAGATCACTTTTTTATAATGTAAGCTAGTCCCAGACACAAACATAATATTTACTCACATATGCATAGATATCAGCCTTAAAATAAAGGAGAACATTCCTACATTTCACAGACCAAGAGAAGCTATGTAAAGAAAAGAACTCAAGAGTGGGTCACATGACTCTGAATGGAAAAATGAATGAACATATCCAAAGGACAAGGGGAGGAGTCTGCATGGAAGGATGGAGATTAGAAGATGGAGTAAACTACATATAGTTCTTTTTTACCTTTCTCTTCTACTTTTATTGTTATTATTATTTTCTTCATTTACATTTCCTATGTTATCCCCCTTCCTGGTTTCCCCTCTGAAAACCCCCTATCTCCTCCCCTCCCTCTGCTCACTAACCCACACCCTCCTGCTTCCTGGCCCTGGCATTCCCCAACACATGGGCATAGGGCCTTCACAGGACCAATCACCTCTGCTCCCATTGATGACCGACTAGGCCATCCTCTACTACATATGCAGCTGGAGCTATGAGTCCCACTATATGTATTCTTTGGTTGGTGCTTTAGTCCCTGTGACTAATAATTAACAAACTAAAATGAGGGGATAGAAATGAAAATTTCAATGAGAGAAACTATAAGCCAGGGTTAACAGACATGAGGGCGCTGTTTCAAGTTTGATGTTTTTCTTTAACATGACACTTACAGTTTTCTATGTTTTCATTACCCTGGTGTGTGTCAACTTACACCAAGTAGTAATGGAAAGACCAAGGTCACAGAACTTAATGCTCTTGGGTCAGCACTATTGAAGGGAATCTCACTCCAGGCTGAGTCAACAAAAGAAGCCTCCGAGGACTCCCAGTCAGTGCCAACTCCTGGTCACATTGCTTCCTCAGAAATGGAGCAAGGAGGCTTTCAAACAGTGCTTCCTGGGAAAGTCAGCCTTGGCCATGATACTTGTGGGGAAGTGCTCAGCAAGAAATGCCTCCTTGCTCAACACAGTAGAAATCACTCTGGAGTGAAGCCATATGAGTGTACAGAGTGCGCTTCAGCAAGATCACATACCTTCTTTAATACTATATTGTCCATACTGGGGAGAATCCATACAAGTGCACAGACTGTGAGCAGACCTTCAACAGTGTATTAGTTAGGGTTTTACTACTATGAACAGATGCCATAACCAAGGAAAGTCTTATAAAAAGCAACATTCAATCAGGCCTGGCTTATAGGTTCAGAGGTTCAGTTCATTATCATCAAGGTGAGAGCATGGCAGTATCCAGGCAGGCATGGCGCAGGCAGAGCTGAGGGTTCTACATCTTCATCCAAAGGCAGTTACTGGAAGACTGACTTCCAGGGAACTGGGGTGAGACTCTTAAGCCCACACCCACAGTGACACACCTATTCCAACCAGGCCACACCTCCAGATGGTGCCTCTCCCTGGTCCAAGAATACACAAACCATCACAAACTGCAAATCCCACCCTTCCCAGCACCAGCGGGTGCACAGTGGGGAGAATCCTTATAAATGTGCTGAGTGTGGCAGAGCTTTCACCCATCGCTCTGTGTTCATCTTACATAACAGGAGTCACACTGCAGAAAAACTTTTTGTTTGTAAAGAATGTGGGAATGCTTTTAGAGATAGACCAGGTTTCATCTGACACTACATAGTCCACAGCAGGC